>CAUYRT010029484.1:0-132081 GCA_963574885.1 Lepilemur ruficaudatus
ACTTCAAGCACTATGTTGAATAGAAATGGAGATAGTGGGCAACATTGCCTCTAAGTGGGAATGCTTTCAATTTTTCCCCATTCAGTATGATGTTGGCTGTGGGTTTGTCATATATGGCTTGTATCATTTTTAGGTAAGCCCTGTCTATGCCTATTTTGTTAAGCATTCTTATAATAAAAGAGTGTTGAATTTTGTCAAATGCTTTTTCTGCATCTATTGAGAGGATCATATGGTCTTTGTTTTTGCTTCTGTTTATGTGGTGAATTATATTTATAGGTTTACGTATGTTGAACCATCCCTGCATCTCTGGGATGAAGCCCACTTGGTTGTGATGGATTATTTTCTTGATAAACACCTGGATTTGGTTAGCTAGTATTTTGTTGAGAATTTTTGCGTCTACATTCATAAGGGATATTGGTCTGTAGTTTTCTTTTTTTTGTTGCATCCTTTCCTGGTTGGTATCAGGGTGACGTTGGCTTCGTAAAATGTGTTGGGGAGGATTCCATCCTTCTCAATGTTGTGGAATAATTTCTGCAGGATGCGCACCAGTTCTTTGTAGGTGTGGTAAAATTCAGGTGTGAAACCATCTAGTCTGGGACTTTTCTTTTTAGGAAGGTTTTTTATTGCTGTTTCAATTTCAATACTTGATATTGGTGTGTTCAGGAATTCTATTTCTTCCTGGTTGAGCCTAGGGAGGCTGTGTGTTTCTAAGAATTTGTCCATTTACTCCACATTTTCCATATATCTTTTCAGATCACAGTGGAATTAAAGTAGAAATCAACCCTAACAGAAACTCTCATTTCTACACAAAATTGTGGAAACTACACAACCTTCTGCTGAATGATTACTTCATAAATGAGGAAATCAAGATGAAAATCAAAAGACTCTTTGAACTAAATGACAAAGGAGGCACAAGTTATCAAAACCTGTGCGACAGCTAAAGCAGTCCTGAGAGAAAAGTTTATTTCTATAAATGCCTATATCCAAAAGTCAGAAAGGTCACAAATAGACAACCTAATGAATCGACTCAAAGAGCTGGAAAAAGAAGAACAGACCAACCCAAAACCCAGCAGAAGAAGTGAAATCAATAAGATCAAATCAGAACTAAATGAAATTGACAACAGGGAAACTATATGGAAGATTAATAAAACAAAAAGTTGGTTCTTTGAAAAAAATAAACAAAATTGACACACCTTTGGCTAGACTAGCGAAAAGCAGAAAGGAAAAATCTCTAATAAGCTCCATCAGGAACAATAAAGGAGAAATTACAACTGATGCCACAGAGATACAAGATATAATTTATGAATACTACAAAAACCTTTATGCACACAAACTGAATTTGTCATTTTGTGTTGGTATATGTACAGACAAGCAGCTGCCATGACTAGACGGCTTTCTGGTTTCACTACTCGGGTCAAGAAGATCGCTTCTGAATGTGCATCTACACACTGTGTCATCCATAGAGAAATGCTTACTAGCCAAAAAATGTCACCTGAACTAAACAACATTTTGCAGGATTGATTAAAATTATCAACCACGTTAAAGTACACGTCCTTAACTTACATCTGTTGGTGCAGCTCTGTGAGGAGATGGAGGCAGAGCACACACGTCTGCTCTTATACACAGAAGTGAGATGGCTTTCTAAAGGTAGATCACTGGCCAGAGTTTTTGAGTTATGAGAGCCACTCCAGAGATTTCTTTTAGAAAAACAGTCACTACTGGCAACACAGTTCAGTGACACAGAATGGATTGCAAAACTTGACAAACTCAATCTGTCACTTCAGGGTGGAATGACAACCATGTTCAAGTAGGCAGATAAAGTGGCTGTATTCAAAGCGAAACTGGAATTATGGGGGCCAGGAGTGAACATTGGGATTTTTGACATGTTTCAAACATCAGGAGAGATTTTGAAAGTCACTGAGCCAGGGCCTTCTTGCTCCCAGCATGATCACCTATCTCAGCTTTCAAAAGAGTTTGAGCATTATTTCCCAACCACAGAAGACCCCTGAACTGGTAAGGAATGGATCCACAACCCACTTGTGAATAAGCCAGGTGAATCAAATTTGTCCTTGCTAGAAGAGGATCAACTGCTTGAGATCACAAATGATCGTGACCTTAAAAGTATGTTTGAGACAACTTCAAATCTCCATGCGTTCTGGATTAAAGTCAAGGCAGAATGTCCTGAGATTGCCACAAAAGCACTGAAGAGCCTGCTTCCATTTCTAGCATCCTATCTTTGTGAAGCAGGGTTTTCTGCAGTGACAAAAACCAAAGCAAGATTACGGAATAGCCTAGACGTAAGCAAGACAGTTGGATGTTACTGTCTCCAATCACTCCCAGATGGGACCATCTAGTTGCAGGAAAACAAGCTCAGGGCTCCCACTGATTCTGCATTATGGTGAGTTGTATAATTATTTCATCATATATTACAATGTAATAATAATAGAAATAAAGTGCACAATAAATGTAATATGCTTGAATCATCCCCAAACCATTTCCCCCTCCCCCACTCCTGTTCCTAGAAAAATTGTCTTCCATGAAACCAGTCCCTGGTGCCAAAAAGACTGCTGCTTTAGTACATGACCAGCATTTTTATAAGTACTTTATAAGTTTTAATTTCCTTATCCTAAAAAAAGATATACACAAGTATTAGTGCCCCAGTTTACAAATACTGAAATACACAATTAAGCAGTTTATATAAGGTCACACAGCTGGTAAGTAATGAAATATTTTAAAAAATATTTAACTGACATCTTTTTCTTATAGTGTACTTTCATTAATTTAAAAACATGGAGCTAGGTTTTCCAAAAAGATAATATAATGCAATTTAAACTGTGGCCAACATAACTTATTTGAATAAAGACCATAACGTACTAAAAGTATGACAAGCACTCTTATTACTGGAAAAGTAATATGCTGGAGACATTTTATGAGAAATTTTTCTGCTGGAAATACAGTGATTGCATTTTTCTAAAATATAAAATAAGAACACATGGCTTGAATTTAGGATGGAACATTGAAACAGAAACTGCTCTAAATTTTTTGAGATGTGCAATTGTCATAACCTAGAGTGATAAAATTATGAGTCTTACACTTCTAGGTTATTTCATCATGTTTGTATTTTGCTTAAATAAAAATCTTATTTGTTCCTTTCTTTTTCCCATAAATTATCCAATTATTTTTAAGTTATTTAACCTGTGCAATTAGTTTAAAAGTAGTGATGATGAATTTATTTCTATTTCTCCATAGTACGTAGGAGACAAATTCAACATTATGGTACATGATAGTGTATTATTAAGCAGAAAGAAAGGCAAAGGTTTTTATTCCTAACTTAAATTGAGTAACTCTAACTCTTGATATTCATTTCTTTTTATTAATATTCATAAAACAGAGATATGTGCTTTATTACATATAGAAGAAGAAGAAACGGTATGACTATTTTTGAAAATAGCTAGGCAGTTTCTTAAAAAGTCAAACAGACACTTAGAAAGTATGACCTTTCTACTCAACCAGCCATTACATGCTTAGGTAATCATCCAAGAGAAAAGGAAATATATGTCCCTACAAAGATTGGTACATGAATTTCCATAGAAGCTTCATTTGTAATAACTCCAAGTTGATTTAAAAAAATCAAATGTCCATCAATAGAAAAACAGATAAACTGTGGTATATCCAAACCTTGGAGTACTACCCAGCAATAAGAAAGAATGAACTGCTCATACATGAAACAACATGAATGAATCTCAACATGATTATTCTGAGTGTAAAAAGCTATAAGCTCCCCCATCAAAATATAATTATTCGTGTTGTATGAATTCATGTCGAAAATGCAAACTAATTTATAGTGACAGAAAACAGATTAGTAGTGACTTTAGGGGAGGGAATGCAGGTAATGGTTGCCAGGGAGTGTTATTTAACACAAAGGTGCAAAAGGAGATTTTTCAGGGAGAGTGGTATGTTCCCATCTTTGTTGTGATGATACTTTTGTGTGTGAAAACTTATCAAACTATATGATTCAAATATGTATAGTCTATTCATGTCAATGATACCTAAATAAAGCTATATATTTTTAAAACAGGAAACTTCACAATGAAGAATGACTATGAAATCAGTAATTTAAAATCCTTTTTAATTGGCTTAACTGTGTATTATCTGTATATAAAGCCATTTACTTGCCCTCTTAGAATACCTACTGGAGTATGGCTATATTGCATTTACATTTTCTTCCAGAATGTACTTAACAGATTGCAGCTGCCTAATGAAAGCAATCTAAACAATGAGTTTCTTTTATTTGCCATGTGAGTGACTGACAAATATATTTAGGAGTGTATTCTTGCTATAATTTTCTTTCAAATTCTTCTTAAGGTGGATATTTAATACCCACTAATAAGAGAAACTGCGCTTCAATAAATCTGCCAAATGCTAGCTTTCTTTGCCATAAGATTATTAAATTATTGATTTTTCTTTTCCAGAAAGTCTGTTTAAATTCCTGTTATTTTCCAGAAATGAGCTGATTGTACTTGCATTCTTTTATAAACTTGTACAGAAAACAAAATGATTACTCCACCCTCACATTCCCCCACTCCCCAGTTGTAGTAGCCAAAGGATCATCCAATGTATAAGTCTAATAACTATCCCTAACAGTTAACAACACTGTGACGCAATAGCTAGAAAACGCTTATCCCAGGACTACTTTGATGACACCCTACCAAAATTTTAGAAGCCGTGGGTGCCACCTAGTGGCATTTTCCCCCAGTTGCTATTATGGTTTTAAATCCAGCATTTAGCTTTCTATTCAAGGCATTGTTTTTATCTAAATTTTTTAAATAAAATTATTAAAAAATTTTAAAATAATCTAAAAATAAAAACAACTCTGTTCCATTTAAAGTATATTATCCAATAAGTTTGTAGTTTCCATCATTTTTCTATTTATAAAATCTTACTATTAGAGCACTTAATATCATGCTTTGATTTATGCTAAATGGAAAGAAAATGAGGATCATTTTTTAATAATAAGGAAGTGGAGAGATGTATATGATAGCATTTTCTAAAAAGGGAGTCCATTAACCAGTCTGTATAATTTCTAATTGTATGTCTGAAGGAACTTACAAAGGAAATGAATCTAATGATTGTATAATATAAATTATACAAAGCAGTGATCTCATGATCATGGTTTTAAATTCTCCGTAGCTTTTCATTTGCAAACTACTGCTCCTTGAGACACCTCATTTCTTCACCAGAATATCATATTTTTATTCAAAAATTTGTAATTACATGTGACTAACACCTGGACTAAATAGGCACTTGTTAAATGCCAATTAGGATTTCTGAAATAATTATACGTTTTGCTCGCCAGATAAATAAGAAGATACTTAGGGATTTAGACTGAGCAGCCTATCAAGAAAGCCCATTCCACTTCCACTAGGTCAGACCATTAGGAGAAGGTGGGTTACCTGACATGTCAGGCAGGGCTTTTAAATACTCTACAAAACTTCTCAGAAGTATATCTTGAGCCAGGAGCCATGTACTCATCTTCAACTGCTTTTATCTGTACTTTAAGTTGCTTTCCTTCCCTCCCCAATTTTCCCTCAATTCATCTACGGACCCACGTACACATGCCTGTGAGTGCACATGGACACACGCACATAAACACACACATATGCAGAGTTTTCCTAGCTTTTGTGATCACAGCTAGAAACACCCAGCCCTTTAAATGGAACATTCCAGGGCAACCGAGGGTGGAGGCTAAGAGATTACTCCTGGTGGGGGAATTCTCTACCCCTTTCTAGAACTGTGTTGAGCTCTGCAGCCTGCTAGGCCTTCCTGGTGCCAGGAGCCATCCAGCTCTTGCCACGTGGCTGTGAGCAAGCAGAGGGTGCCAGCAAATCTACCCTCCCAGGGTGCTGCTGATACTGTTGCTGTCCTGAGTTGTATAGTTTCTACTCACTGGCCCACAACCACTTCAGAGATAAGCCCAGATAATGACAGGGTGATGATGGAGAGGAGACACATCTTTTTTCTGTTCCCCGATATAGATGTAGTCTTTGGTATGTCATAGGTTATCAGTGAACACTATAGTAAAATAACAGAAAAGAAAAGGAAGAAAGAAGGGACTCTTAGCCCCTAGCCCCTGCTCTGCCATTGAGTTGCTATGTAGCATTGTGCCATTTTTATTTTGAATTAAATGATAAAATTAATATGCACATATGTATTTCTCCCTGCTGAACTGGACTGTGTGTGTTAAAAATCAGTACACATAAACAATGATCACCAATAGTTTAGGAGGTGCTTTTTTCAGAATCAATTTAGAAGCATGTTTACAGCCTTTATGGACATGAGGACTGCCCCTGTGCCACCCCCCTCCCCTCCACTCTTTGGGAAAGAAAACCTCTAAGGTTCCACACTGTGGACAACTACAAACCTTTGGATTATATTCATGATCTAGAAAGGGGAAGACAATACCTACTTTCTTCCCTTCCTCCTTCTTTTGTTCAGAATGACAACTAGGAAATCAAATGTAAACAATTTATGTATGAACTACCACCAGTGTTTCCAATATTGAACATTTGATGAAGATGTTAGGAGTCATATATAAAATGTAATCATATGCATATGTTTTGTGGACACACAGGAGCCATGTGGTTTTTTTGGTTAGTGGGGATTTCAAATGAGATTCTAGAAGCAGAAGGCTTTGAATATGGTTGCCATAGAGACAAAAAGGCAATTTATAGAATCCCAAACCCAGAGGATTAATTTTAATAACTTCCATCGAGAAGCAATATAGCGTCATAGTTACTGGCATAGGTTCTGGTGCCAGGCTGCCGGAGTTCAAACCCTTACTCTCTGACAGATTATGTGTATATCCTTGGGAAGTTAATTAATTTTCCTCTACCTTAATGTATAAATCTATAAAGAATTAGTACTAGTACAAATGTGGATGAGTTATCATGTATTAACAACTTAAGTGAACTGAGATATTTTATATAAACACTGTATATATATGTACACATACATAGACACAAAACAGCAAACTGCACACAGTGATTGCACAATACACATCATTTGTTGTTAGTCCACATAGTTACTAAGATTCGTAATTTTTTGGCACTTACTTTCCAGAAGACAAAAAGAGTGCTGTTGTTCATCTGACCCCTCTGTGTACAATTTCATTATTTTCTCAGTGTGTAAATGAAGACTGCTTCTTTGCTTGCTCCTTCTCTATCTTCTTCCAACAATTACTAACACATATTATTCTCTCTCTTCTAAGTGAAATCTAATGTTGCAGAGGACAAGGCGTTTTAAACTGTTTTGCTCATGAGATACTTCACGTAATGGAGGCTTATAGTAAGAACATGGAAGAGAAACCCAACCTTGCTCTTTCATCAACAAGAATTTCCACCCCCTATTATTGACGTGACTCTATTAAACTGTACTTTCGTTATCTGCTTTAATTTAAATATCCTCTCTGTCTCTTTCTGCCAAGAGCTTGTTGATTTCCTCCAGTTTTCTCATTCCAATCAGGAAGGTAAGAATAGTTTTGCTAAGTTTTATTACATCAGGGAGACAAGTTGTGAAATGCCACCCTCCGATGGCCAGTCTCTAGATTGGCTAATCCTGGCCAAAGGCCAGCACCCAGTGCAGGGGATCTTAAACTTGGTGCATCAGAATCACCTGGAAGGATTGTTAGAACATGGCTTTTGCTGGGCCCAAGCCTTACAGTTTCCAGTCGGTTGGTTGATGGATGGAGTTTGGGTATTTGCATTTATCAAGGGCCCTGATGCTTAAGATGTTCCAGTGCCACACTTTAAAACATCAGTCCAAAAGTAAACGATGATCAACTCTGTCTCAAGAAATAATTCAGGCTGCTTTCCTCTGCAGTGGATGATGTAAAAGAAAGTGTAGTGTCCTTGGAAGTGGAAGTTGGTTTCACAAAGCATTAAGTAAATTATACCTCATCAGAGCTGATTAAAAATTAAAAGCTGGGAAAAGCAGGCCCTCTTCTCCAACCCAGAATCAGCTATGAGTCAACCTTAATCAGAGTCATTAAGTCCTTCAATGCCTTCCTCAGTCTCTGACCAAGGTTAGTTAACCTACACTTTTCTGACCTTTTCCTATAAAATGGCTCCATTTCATTTATACTCCTATTAGTCTTTAAAGACTAAAAGTCTCTCTTAAGCGTATCTAGAAAGTTCTCCTTTAGTAATGCAGAATCCTGTATATTCACCTTAAAAACATGGATAGGAAAGTAACACCCCGTTAGTCATTTGTCAATAGACACCGGAGAAAAAGACACAAAAGTAATTTTAAACACAATGATTGTTTATGGGAGGCCATTGTTTTGGACTAGCCTTCTGCACTAGGTCTGAGCAAACCAGACCAAGCCAGAAGGAGTCACTTGTGCTAAGTGCCATTTAATCAAACTGAACTTCGAAATGGGCCAGTTTTCAAAAACAATAGGAGATTCCAGTCAACGTGAGTCAGTGTAATCAGGAAGTCCCCTCTGTTTTAACTTTATAAGGAGAGTAACTTTGAAACAACCAGCTCGCTTTTGGTTCTCTGTTTCCTCTTTCTTCAACCCTTTTCTGACTATAGAGCCAACCTCCTCGCTCAGCTCATTTTATAGAGTGAGATGTTGCCCAATTCTAGAATCACAAATAAAAACCAGTTAGATTTTTAAAGTTGTTGTAGTTGTGTCTTTTGACCTGGTGATAGGTGGCGTATTTGCCATCAACAATAAAATATTGGTGTTGTTTTTATCTTATGGCTCTCTAGTTTCATCATTCATTTGCTTAATTAGAATTAATGTTATGGTGCAATAGTAATAATTTTAAACACTAGAAGTCACTTTTCTAATTAATAATTTTAAGTTAACCCAGTGTGTGAAGCAACTAAAAGTAGAATTCCCCAGCTTGAAATTAATGTAGGGAACAAAAATCTGGTCGGATGGTTTTCCTTCCCCATATTCTTCCCCACAAGGTGGGTCCCAAGGCATCTCATGTCCCTGGGCTCTACGGAGCCCAATGTGGAAACCTCCGGTAGTGTACAAACAGCATGAATACTGAAGCAAACAGATCACTCTTTTGCCTCTACCCTTTCCTTAGCAGTGTGACTTTAGGCATATGTCCCTTCTGAGACTGCTTCTTTATCTAAAAATGAGATTAGAAATAACTAGCTCAATGTATTGTTGTAATAAACTCAAGTATACAACAGTCCCTGGATTGCAGTAAGTTTCATAAATATTAGTTCTCTCCTCTTTTTAATTCCCTTTCTGAGTTTGAATAGGAAAAATGACATGAAGAAGCATCCAAATTCATACTTTTTTTCATAGGAACACAAAGTCCAAGGTAAAACAATGTAAACGTGACACCCACAACTAGAATTCTCAGAATTAGTTGTTAGTTCAACTACACTCCTGGTTCCTGCTGGTCCCAAACCCTGGAGGGGGGTCTAAAAACTTTAAAGAAGCAGTCAAAAGGGCAGAGCCCCTGAGGCCATGTCCAGATTAGGGTCCTCACTTTCTGGAGTCTAGGAGACTGATGGAAGCTTGGCTTTTGAAATTTTCTTCCTAGGGCACAAATGGCTGAATTTGGACAGTGTGGGGCAAAATTACTATGTGGGCTAAGAATCTTTGTCAAAGTAACAGATTCTGTTTAACTTTCTTAAGTTGAGTGAGAATGTATATAAGGGTGCAGATATATCTAGTGAAATCCAAGGGCAAGAATGTGGTCGGGCCACAGAAAGGAACTGGAACTAATAATGTAGAATTTTCCAGATATTTCTTTCAGTATTTCTCATCTTACTCCTGTGCATTTGTTCCCCTTTGTTCTCTGAAGACTTTGTTAGCTCCTTTGCCCACATGGTAAAACATAGATGAATACAGTTTCCCAGTTTATATATTGGAGGTCCAGCCACTTGTAGCCTCCAGTCCAAGTTGGAAGTGTTCCTAACTCTAAATTTCTGAAAGAGAGAATCTGATTGGCTCAGCATCAGTTAGTAGTCTACATCTGATCCAGTCAACTATATCCAAAGAGAAGAGGTCACACAGCAGAAATATAACACCCAGGGCCACATTATTGTAACACAGTGGCAAGTTGACACAAAAGAGTTTCTGGGGTCCCTTTGTACTCACCAACCTCAAGCTTTCTCTACAGGGCCACCTGCTTTATTAGTTCCCAGGTAACAGGAAGGATCTAGCCATGACCAATATATCTAGGTCACTACAGCCACCTAAAGAACCTACTGTACAACTGTGAGCCAAAAATCCATATGCTACTGTAAAATTCTTCTATCTTGCTTGTCCCATAAAATATAATTTCTTTTATTCTTTACAAAAGGCTATAAATAGGGTGAAGTAGAGAGATATGTCTGTTGGGTCTCGAAAAATTTTTTCTCCATTTTATAAAGCTATGATAATAGTCCTAATTTTATTTTTGATTCCCTATTTATTATAATATCATCTCTTTTAAGACTAGCATTAATTTCAAATGAGCTGGGTCAGAATCCAATCTGTCCTCACCTCTGGCCAGCCCAAGGATATTGTTCCCAAACTAAGTGTCCTTACCTTGTTGATCTTTCTACTGCTACAGGAGAACTATTTTCCTATCTGATACACTACAAAGTGTTCTAAACGTGCTGAGGATTATTAGTGCAATGGACTTGGCTATTAAATTTTTTAAAATATCCTGTTCCTTCTGTTAATCTTTTCATTCCTTATGATAGTATAGCCGTAGCAGCCCCACCAAAAACTGCCCAACTGACAGGCCTCACAACTGAATTAGCAGAGAGTATGTGGCTTCAACACTCAGACAATGACTGTCTATGTGCTGTAACAAGGGGTGATCATCGACAGTCTTTTTTTCCATGGTTTTTTTTTTTTGGTAATAATATATTTCTCTGTTTCTTTAAATTATTATAACCACACACAGCACTTTGGTAATCTAAATAAAAGTCCCCTACTGTGATCTCATGGTTAATATTGTAAAACAATATGAAAGGGCAATGACTCTATAGTTTCCTCAGGTTGAGGTTTGAAATCTGCAGTGCTTTCCTCCAGAACCACAATTTGGTAACATGGAGAGCTGCTATAATGCAGACACTCTTCCTAAGTGACTTGAAATTCATGTCCTCTTTTGTTGCCCATAATTCATGTCACTTTTGTAAAAAAGCTTTAAACATACACGTCATAAAAACACATTTTGACAGCTAGGTGCGGTGGCTCACACCTATAATTCTAGGGTTCTGGGAGGCCCAGGCAGGAGGATCACTTGAGCTCAAGAGTTTAAGGTTGCAGCGAGGTATGCACTCTAGCCTGGGTGACAGAGTGAGAATCTGTCTCAAAACAAACAAAACCAAAACCAAAAACACCCCACATTTTGACATTGTGAACAAAATTAACACCATATTATTTTTAACAAATAAGTTTATACTTATTTATTTATTCTTATTTATTAAGTACATATATCCTCACAAGATATATGTTTTGATCACTGTTTTCCTGCTAAAAATTACTTTGAAAAACACAGCAAAACATTTTCAATAGGCGCTAGTAGAAATATACCTCAAGTCATACTGAAAGCTCAAATCGTATTTGTAAATTTTTTAGTCTTCACCTACGTATTTTATACAACATTACAGAAGCATTTTAGGGTCAAAGCCTGTGCCACAGGTACATTTTATGTATATACTCAAGGAGAGACATGAAAGAAATCTAAATGGTCTTAGATTCACTTTGCCTAGTATTCTGGCAGAAGTCTTTTGTTGCTATTTCATTTTAACAAGATAATGCAAAGTTTTAGCATCCAGTTTATTTAAAGGTCTCTTTTCAATATGCTTTTCTCTCCTGTTTTTTTTTCCCCACCACAACGCAGTAACTTTTAGGTGAAAGCAAGGCAAAGGCAAACTGTCACCAGCAAGCGCTGGTTCATCCGCTGCAGGGCTGACGAATTCTTCACAGACGCTGCACTTCCTTTCAGCAGATGTTCTGCATCTTCTCTTTTCTCCCTCTTCCCAGACACTGAAATTTCTTCCAAAAGACGTTTTCCTTCTCTGCCAAACTTTCCATATGTTAGACTGAAGAATCATTCCTTGAACTCTGAAGACTTCTGGGTTTAAGCTTTAAAACTTTGCTAAACAATGCTTCTTTTTAATTTGCTCCCCCTTTAAACAACTGAATAAAGAGATCGATTTCTCTCTCATTCCTCTCTCCCTCTCAATTTGTCATTTTTCCATGTATGAAAACATTCGTTGGTCACTCTATGCTTTTTAGCTTCTGTACTGCAATCCTTAAATCCCATTTTTTCCAAACAACGTTCTGAAAATCATATATAATGCATGCATAAATCCTCACAAGATCTGCCGAAAGCAATGCAGAGAACAGGTGCTACTTTGCTTAAGACAAATGCAACATTTTGGTGAAACAATACAACTCTATTCAAAACCATAAAAACAGATTACTTTTTCGTTTCTCTGTCTATCCACTAGATGGCAGGGTAGGTCTCCATTTTTATTTCTGCAAACCAAGCTCCTTGTGGCAAGGGGTTACTTTTACATAGGGCATATTGTGTTGCTCCGTTTATTTCCAAATTTTAGTCTTCTTATGTTCTTAAAGTTATTATAAACAAGAACAACAAACGCTATCATCTATTGAGTGCATGCTGTAACCATGAACCCTGCTAAGAAATACCTTATGATTATAGGCATGTATATACATCATTAAATAAATGATAATGAATAATATATTTATGATATAATTATAGTGATCAAGTTAATGAGAAATAAAATAATATTCCACTAGATGTTTCTATTTCATAGTATTGACAAAGAAACTTTAATATATTTAAATGGTTTTAACTTTGACAGAAGGTTCAGAAGTGGCTTCAAGCACTTTCATTTCTGTTTCTACTCAAAGGTACAAGAATGTGCCAAACCAATATGTGGAGAGAATAATGCTATTTCTGGGTCACATTACCATTCAGCAGAACTATCTGTTCTCCTCATTTATTAAATGAGCTATTTGGATTTTTAGAAATATGGCCTTTTAAAACATTAACTACTGCAAAATGGAATGTCTTGATTATATCCATAAACAATGGTAAGGTGAGCAATGGTTTTGCCTTTCTGGTAAATGGTGCTTAATTTTTTTTTTTTTAATTTCCAATGCTAAAACGATTTCACCGTTTTTCAAATAAAGTCTTACCAGTATTTTCATAACATGTAACTCTAGACACTGAACCATAAAAATATATAGCACTCCCTGATAGAAATTTCACTAATTTGATTTAAATCTTTGCTCCAGCACATTTAAAACTGTGCCCTAGAAGTGCTAGGGGTTCTGTGGGGGCCCATGGGGCACCTCTGCATGGGTCATGGGAGGAAGGCCCAGACTCTGCGCATTCTCTCTTACTTCAACCAGAGCATATAGACATTCCTTCCTTTCTCATACTGGGCAACCCTTTTCATTTAAACAAAGAGTTCTGCTTTAAAAAAGGCACTTGTATCTTCTGCTGTGATTAAACAGGTCAAATGAAAGTCATCTGGTATCACAGAGAGTAAGGATTTTATTTTTGCCAATTGGGATAAAAATGACAATCTAATTAATTTGGTAAAAATAAAATCAGAATTTTGTGCCAAAAAATTTAAAACTAGATAGCATCTATCATATTAAAACAAAGATGCTTAATGGGTTTTGTTATTTCAACCAATCATTTTGTGTCATAGCATGTGGCTATCAAATACACATATGGCAAAGAAAACTAAAGAAAGCAAGAGAATTAAGAAGCAATTAAAAACACATACGTGCCTGACAATGGGCCTGGTTCTGTTTTAGGAGATTCAGACTTGCACAAGTTAAGTATCCTCATTCAGATATGTTGATAACAACCTATCTTGTGTAATGGGAGAGACACTGAGTGAGTAGGGGGACTACATACACCGTCTTGAAGTAGACATCTCTGTGAGCCACATCTTCCAAGTTTTAAGTATTCATGCTGTGCTTCTCTTACGTAGATCACCAGAAGAGAACACTACTATTACAGTAAGCAGAATGAGGTGGCAAAAAGTGTACAAATAACATAGAGTATGAATTGGCAATTTTTTTTTCCCTAAGGAAGAGATAGTAAATACTTGGTCCTTGTGCATTGATGGGTACAGGTTGTTTCTGTGTCTTGGTTATTGTGACTAATGCTATAATGAACATGACAGTGTAGATATCTCTTTGAAATATTAATTTCATTTCCTTTGGGTATATATCCAGAAGTTGCACTGCTGGATCATATGGTAGTTCTATTTTTAATTTTTTGAGGAACCTCCATTCTGTTTTCCATAATGGCTATACAAATTTACATTTCCAACAGTTGTATTAGGGTTCTGTTTTTCCATATCCTCACCAACAGTTGTTACCTTTCATTTTTCTGATAATAGCCATTTTAACATGCTGTGAGGTGCTAACTAATAGTGGTTTTGATTCACATTTTTCTGATGATGGCTGATGCTGAGCACTTTTTCATAAACCTGTTGTACATTTGTATGTCTTCTTTACAGAAATGTTTAGTCAGGTTCTTTGCCCATTTTTTAATATGGTTGCATTCTTGCTTTAAATTGTTTGAGTTTCTTATATATTTTGGATATTAACCCCTTATCATATGTACAGTTTGTAAATATTTTCTCCCATTTCATAGGTTGTCTCTTCACTCTTTTCTTTCCGTTTTAGTTTGATGCAATCTCACTTGTCTATTTTTGCCTTGCTGTCTATGCTTTTGGTGTCATATCCAAAAAATAATTGTCAAGACCAATGTCAACAAGCTTTTCGTTTCTGTTTTCTTCTAGTAGTTTTATAATTTCAGGTTTTAACGTTTAACTCTTTAATTCAATTTGAGCTTTTTGTATAGGGTGTGAGATAAGGATCCAATTTCATTCTTCTTTGTGTAGATATCCAATATTTCCAACACCATTTACTGAAGAGACTCTCCTTTCCCCATTGTGTGTTCTGGATACATTTGTCAAAGATCAGTGGACTGTAAATGTGTGGATTTGTTTTTAGAGTCTATTCCATCTTCCTATATGTCTGATTTTATGCCAGTATCATACTGTTTTGATTATCGTAGCTTTATAATACATTTTGAAATCAGGCAGTGTGAATACTCCAGCTTTGGTCTGCTCACTCAAGATTGTTTTCACTATGTGGGGTCTTTTGTGGCTTCATACAAATTTTAAGATTGTTTTTTCTATAACTTTGAAAAGTGCCATTAGAATTTTGATAGGAACTGCATGGAATCTGTTGATAACTTTGGGTATTATGAATATTTTAACAATGTTAATTCTTCCATTCCATGAACTCAGGATAGGTTTCCATTTATTTGTGCCTTGTTTAATTTCTTTCATCATTGTTTTGCAATTTTCAGTGTGTAGATTTTTTTTTTTTTACCTACTAGGATAAATTTATTCTTAAGTATTTTATTTGTTTTAATGTTACTGTAAGTAGATTGTTTTCTTAAATTATTTTCTGTATAGGTTAATTGCTAATACATAAAAAGGCAATTGACTTTTTATGTTGATCTTATACCCTGCAAGTTTACTGAATTCATTTGTAATTCTAATATTTCTTGGAGGACTATTTAAGATTTCTATATATAACATTGTATCATCTGCAGAGACAATTTTACTTCTTTTCCAATTTGGATGTGTTTTATTTCTTTTTCCTGACTATTTGCTCTGGCTAGGATTTGCAGTACTATGTTGGAAAGAAGTGGCAAGAGTGGGCATACTGGTCTTATTCTTGATCTTAGAGGAAAAGTTTTCAGCTTTTTACCCTGGAGTACAGTGTTAGCTGTGCGTTTGTCTATATGGCCTTTATTATGTTGAGGTACACCTACCTTCTATCCCTAATTTTTTGCAACTGTTTATCATGAAAGGATATTGGATTTTGTCAAATACTTTTTCTGCATCTACTAAGATAATCAAATAAATTTTATCCTCTATTCTGTTGATGTGGTATATTGCATTTATTGATTCACATATGTTGAATCATCTTTTATCCTAAGGACAAATTCTACTTGATTATCACATGTGATCCTTTTCGTGTGCTGTTTAATTTGGTTTGCTAGCATATTGTTGAAGATTTTTGCATTTGTATTCATCAGGGTCATTGGCTCTAATTTTGCTTTCTTATAGTGTCCTTGTCTGGCTTTAATGTCAGGGTAATCCTGACCTCATAAAATTAATTTGGAAATATTCCCTCCTTGCCAAGTTTTTAGGAGAGTTTGAGAATTGGCATTAATTCTTCTTTAAATGTTTGGTAAAATTTATTAGTGATGTCTTTTTTTGAGATGTTTTGATTGCTGATTTAAATTCATTAGTCATCATTAGTCTGTTCAGATTTTCTATTTTTCCATGACTCACTCTTGTTAGTTTATATATTTCTAGGTATTTATCCATTTCTTCCACGTTATTCAATTTTTCAGCTTATAATTGTTCATAGTAGTCTTTTATGACTTTGTATTCTGTGGTATCAGTTGTAATGTCTCCTCTTTCATTTATAATTTTATTTATTTGAGGCTTCTCTCTTATTTTCTTTGTTAATTTAACTAAAATATTGTGAATTCTCTTTAGAAAAAAACTTTCAGTTTTATTGATGTTTTCTATTTTTTTCTAGTGTCTATTTCATTTTTTTTTCTTCTAATCTTTATTATTTCCTTCCTTCTCACTTTGGGCTTAGTTTGTTCTCTTTCTAGTTTCTTAAGGTAAAAAGTTAGGTTGTTTATTTGAGGCTTTTCTGTTTTATTAATGTAGGTATTTATTGCTATAAACTTCCTTCTTAGAACCGCTTTTGTTGCATTCCATAAGTTTTGTTGTTTTCTAGTTTTATTTGTTTCAAGGTTTTTTAATTTGCCTCTTGATTTTTTTCTTTGACTCATTCAGGAGTGAGTTGATTAATTTCCACATATGTGTGAATTTTCCAATTTTTCTCCTCTTGTGGATTTTTAGTTTCTTACCCTTGTGGTCTGAAAAGATATTTGATTTGATTCCAATTTCCTTTTATATGTTAAGAATTGTTTTGTGGTCCAACATATTACCTATCCTGGAAAATGGGACCTGTGTGCTTGAGAAGACTGTGTATTATTCTGCTTTTCAATAGAATGTTCTGTACATGTCTATTAGGTACATTTGGTTTATACTGTTATTCAAATATGCTTTTTTCTTATTGATTCTCTGTCTGGATTATCTATTCATTGTTTAAAGTGGAGTATTGAAGTCCCCTATTATTATTGTATTATTTTCTTTTTCTCCCTTAAGTTCTATTAATATTTTCTTTAAATATTTAGGTGGGTTCACATAACAGGTCTGTCTGGAATGTTTCCCACCATTGTTAATATAACAAGAATGGTTTATGCAATATCGATGTAACCTGGCAGCCAAGGAGAGTGGACTGTAATGCATATGCTTAAACAATGATGGCTTCACTGTGCTAGTCAGTGGGGCACTAGACACCCTTGAATGAGCATGTGTACTGTGTGGCCATGGCATTCAAAATGACTGAGTGAGGAGAGCAATGAATCTGCATCAAATTTTGCATTAAGCTTGAATATTCCTCTGTGGAAACTATTTGGATGATTCAGAAGGCTTTCAGGGATGATACGAGTGCAGCACAAATAAAAATGTGGCATAAATACTTCAAGGATGGTCAAGAATCTGTTGTAAGAGATCCACATTCTGGAAGGTCTGCAAGAAGCAGAACAACTTAGAATATTGAACATGTATGGGGTAGGTTACGAGACACTGAGAGAACTGTGTGAGGTCCCAAGGTGCCCCCTTTGAAGGGAACTGAGGCATCATTGTCCTACGTACAATGTTTCTTGTATCTTCTTCGATAAATGTCTCTATTTTCCATATTACATGGCTGATACTCTCCAGACAGATAGCATATGTTTATATTTGTCTACATTATCATAGAGTGACCTTCTCTGTCTCTTTTCAAAGTTTTTGACTTAATGTCTATCTTGTCTGATATAAGGATAGCCATTCCTGCTCTGTTTCAGTTACCACTTGCATGGAATATCTTTTTCCATTTCTTTACTTTCAGATACATGTGTCCTTTAAGCTAAAGTGAATCTTTTGCAAGCAGCTTGTAGTGGAATCTTGTTTTTTAATCCATTCGACCACTCTGTCTTTTGATTAGATAATTTAATCCATTCACATTTAAAGAAATTATTATAATGATTTACTGTGGCCATTTTATTAATTGTTTTCTGACTCTCTTGTAGTTCCTTTATTCCCTTTTTCCTCTATTGTTATATTCTCAGGCTCCAACAAAGGTAATCTCATCATCATAAGTGACAGGGCAATGTTAAGAAAATGAGGAGAGTTTCAGGAATTGTTTTTATTTTTTCTATTCAGCAACTGTTAAGCAAGATTTATGGTGTATATATTGGTCCCAGTACTATGGCTTTCCTACTTATTTAAAAGAGGATTTTTTTTCAAGATGTGGCAGCTCATGCCTATAATCTCAGCAAGTCGGTGGTCTGAGGCAGGAGGATTGCTTGAGCCCAGGAATTTGAGAGCAGCTTGGGCAACATAGTGAGACCCCCATCTCTTAAAAAAAGAAAAAAATTAAATAGAGACTTTTTTTAAAAAGTAGAGTTGGTGTTAACGTAACAAAATAATTTAATTCCATATTTAGCAGGTTAGTAGTTTAGGAGAGCAAGATGCTTCCTGGAGAGAATTTCTTGATTAATTAGAATGACAGATTTAATGCAGAGTGGTTGCCTGAAGGAAGCAGCTGACTACAAAGCACATAATTATAGATTTCCCACTTCATAGGTAACCTTAGTATCACACATAAACCTGCCAGAATTTCTTCATGACAAGTAATGTGATGACAAGATTAATATCCTAGACCTAGAAAAATGTATTTTCATAAGAATTGTTGATGAAGTTTTCAAGGTAAGAATTTAGGACTTGGCTGACCTATGAGTTTTAGAACTGCTTTGAATTGTGATTTGATCTGAAGTGCTTCTGTGATACATCACATACACATTTTTGTAAACTGTATTTCCTCAAGCTGCCACAGTTTGGGGGTAAATTAGCTTCTTGTAAACAGATAACAAATAATTTTTCCATGATCATTTGATTTAAATATTAGATTTTCCACACGTGGGGGTGTGTGTGTATACATGTATGTATCTACATGCATATGTGTCTGTGTTTGTCCTCTGTATGCAGACAAGAATTGGTTGACATTCTACCCTACTTTAGATCATGTATTTTAATGAGTTTAATGGTTTCCAAACTGTATTGCTAGTCTGAATTCTACGGAGAATCCTTAGGGGCCACAATGCCTTGGAATGAGGTGAAAGGGACTATGTGGACAGGGATGTGAGTTGCCCAGTGCTTCCTCAATACTTATTGCATTTCTGCATCAGCTCTCATTTATAAAGAAAGATCAGTTGCCAGGAAAGTTTGAAAATCACTGCTTTAGGAAGCCACTGTTTCAATCTACAGATAAGAACCTAACTTCAATTTACTGTGAGATGACTTGCCCAAGGGAAGAAAACTGTTCTTCTTAGCCATTCTTGAACTAGAAGGAAGATTTTCAGTCATCTTTGAAAAGAACACTTTCATAATAAAAGGTCTCAGACATTTAATTTTAATTTCATAATAAAGTAATTGAATGTATTAATCATGATGTCATTGGTTCAAATGTGCAATTTTCAGATATTCATTCTTAAAAATATCTTTTCCTATCTTATATAAAAATTTTAAGCATACTTATCGTCAAAGAAAGCTTTAAATTTACACTTGTTTTTAAAAATTCAGTGACCACATGTATTGTGCTCATCATTTCATACCTGGAGTGCTTCAGTCACTTTCCTATCTCTGGTCTAAGTGCTTCCAAATTCATCTATTACACCGCCCCCAGAATAATACCTAAAGAAAAGTCTGACCAAGTCACCCTTTCCCTCAAATTATCCATTAGCTTCTTATTGTCTACAGGGATCAGATCAAACTCTTTAACACCATGGGCAGTGTTGTCTATGATGTGGCTGCTCCCTGCATCCCTCTCTGCCTTCATCTCTTGCCATTCCCTTTTTCATGTTTTGTACTCAGAATACAAAGAACCATTTATAACTCACGGTACACACTTTGCTGTAATAGTTAAGTGCATAGATTCTAAAACGGGCCCACTGGGTTCAAATCCTGGCTCTGTGGTATTAGGCAAGATGTTCAACTGCTCAGTTTGAAAATTAAGTGTGTCAGTATATGGAGAATGAGGGATTTGGATTTCCACTTCTGGCTAGGCCATCTTGAAACAAGTATTACCGGACTTGACTTCCTTTTGAAACAACTAGAAAAGTGGAGGGAAAATATATACATATATATAAAATCTCAAACTGCAATTCTGAATTTTTTTAAAAAAAATTGACTACCTAGAACTGTGATATCTACGAGAAGAGAAACAAAAAATGCCATATCCGTAATCACCTCGGCTTTTTCCTGAAGACATTATATGGACCATGGAACAAAGAGTAGGAACCCAGATAGAACACTATAACCTAATCATCTCACTCTACTAAGAAGACAAAGTATAAAGAATGGAGAGGCTAAGCTGGCTAAAAGCTATGGGACAGAGGGCTAAGCATGAGGGTAGGGAATCTGTATAGCGGTCACCTTGTGTTTGTAGCTGGACACTAAGCTGCAAATACATAGAATGTGATTCCACAATGTTGAACTATGGAGAAGTGAACATAACTCCTAGAACAAACACATGGCTAGAAGATATTTGAGTTTGGAGCAGACAGTGGAAAAATTCAAATGCCTTGGACATCTTTCAGAGACCCCAGAAAAGTCATGTCTTAGTAGAAGGTTTAATCTAGATCTACTTCAAAGATTATTATAATCCTGTCCTTGGCAAGCCTAAAAGCAAACCTTGATTAGATCAGTCAGATCTGCAAATTACTTAACTGCCCAGAGAAGTGGAGTACAACACTCTCTAAGGGAGACAGCAAAATTCAGACAATCAACATGGTAAAACACAAAACATTAGGCATTCAGTCAATAATTGTTGCATGAGAAAAGACATAGGAAAAACATTGCCCATAATCATAATAAAAACCAAGCAACAAAAAGAAACCAAGAACTATCAGAAATGATAGAATTAACAGAAAAGGGTTTTAAAACAACTGTTACAAAAATGCTTAAGAATTTAAACAAGAACATTAAAAAGAAAAGGAAGATATAGAAAAGAATCAATGGGACTTCATAAGCTAAAGAAAAAAATACAATATTAAATAAAAAACTAACTGGATGAGATAAACAGCAGAGTAAACAAGGCTGAAGAAAGGATCGCAGAACCTAAATGCATGACAGTAGAAGCTGTAAGAAGTCTAACATCAAATTGGAGTCCTGGGTGGTAGAGATAGGGAAATAGCTTTAATATGATGTAAATCATACAGAGTATGTTCTACAACCAAAAAGTTATAAATTAAGAATATATAATAAAAAGATACATAGAAAACTTCCAAGTATTTGGATGTTAAACCACATACTTCTAAATAACCCGTGGTCAAAGATACTATCACAAGAGAGTTAAGAATATTTGAACTGGCCTCCCTGACAGCATTCTGAAAGTCCATTTCTATTAACAGTCTGTTTGAGGATATTTAAGCTTTCTCTGTCATGTTCCTTAAAAATTATTCCAGTCTCCCTTGTGTTTGCCTGATTCCAAAACAACTCCCATAATTTTTAGGTGTTCGTTACAGCAGCATCACACTGCCACATACTAAAATTTGCATTAGTTAACTATTGCTGCACAACCATATTACCACAAAATTAACAGCTTAAAACCATGCACTATTATCTTACAGTTTCTATGTGTCAGAAGTCTAAGTATACCTTAGCTTGTTCCAAGTTGCAATGCAAGGCATTGATTGCAATGCCTTAGAGTTACAATCGAGATGTCAGCTGGGGCTGTGATCTCATCTGAGATTCTACTTGGGAAGAATCTGCTTCCAAGTTCATTCAAGTTTTGGAAGAATTCATTTCCTTTTGGTTGCAAAACTGAGGGCTTCAGTTTCTTTCTGACTGTTCGCTGGAGACAGATCTCAGCTCCTGGAGGCCCCCTGTAGTTCCTTGCCATATGAAATGATCTTTCCTCAAAGCTAGCAAGGGAAAAAGAGATGACAGCATAACAAGTGCTACAATCCTATGTAACAATCACATAATCACATGCATGTAATCATGTACATCTCATCACTTTTGTAATATTTTGTTGGTTAGAAGCAAGTCACAAGTCCCACCTATGCTCAAGGGGAAACACTTATACAAGGGCTTGAGTACACACACACACACACACACACATACATTCATATATATTCAAAGGGAAGGGCTAACATAAGCATATGAATATATATTAATATATATAAGGATTTATACAAGGACATGAATATGTATATTTATTTAGATTTATGTGTTATATTTAGACATGTGTATGATTGGTTGGTTTCACTGGTAAATACAAATGACTTAATCTAATATACATATTTAAAAAACCGCAAAAGAATGATAATGGACTCGAGATGACAGAATTCATTGTTAATTTATCATTTGACAACTAGGAAACAATTGGAGGTAAGTGACTTCACTTTAGGGGAAAAAATTCTTTATTTGGCTAGTAGATGATATTTAATGTTCTAATTAAAGAGTTTAAACTAAAGGAGTAGCATAATTGAAGTGAAATGAAAGCCAGAAAAGTCAATCTCTTCATTATGAGAGTGTGAGAAGAGGTTCAGTCAGCGACCTACAAAGAATGTTTACTAATTGGATGAGCAAATAATTGGCACTTGTTTTTTTTCTCTGATTTTGTCACTTCCACATCAGTCAAAAGATATTAAACATGAAATGTGTGACTGTTGTATTGCCAGTAACTATGCTGGAAATATTTATCTCTTTGATGAATTGGCAGCTCATTAGGTATGATTTCATTTATCTATTTATATTATGCATTCAAGGCATCCATTACCACTTAGCCTGTGAGTTCACTTTTCATACTGAATAGCGGGGAGAAGGTATACAGAGAGATGCTATCCTACGGTCTATCATTTCTGATTGGACCAGGGAATTTTAAGTTTATTAGATCATGAATACAGACATATTTTAAATTCTCTCTCTCTCTCTCTCTCACACACACACACACACAATTAAGAAGAGCCAAGATAAGCATATTTGAGAAATATGTTTATAAATATGATTTCTAAAGTGCCTTATGTAGTGAATAACAATAAATATTGGTTGAATTGATAAATATGAAGTGTGTTAATCTGGAAATATTCTTTTATCTTTCTTATTACTTATCACTAACATTATTTGAAATTATACTACCATAACCAGAACTTCCCAAGAACACACGCAATATTAAAAACAAACAAAAAACTTAAATAAATGTATGGTTCACGCTGACTTGATTTTAATAGTCAAATATGTAAAAAATCAGAATTAGACATTTTTTCCTTATAAGTTAGGAAAGTGTATGTCAGCAATTAAACAATGTGATTATACTGAATATTTGACAAAATACATTAATTCAGAGTTTTGAGTATACAAAAATTGTGATTAATCATGCATTTTCTATCGACCTTGCAATATGTTTTTCCACTTTATTGAAGTATAATTTAGATATCATACAATTCTTTTGTTGTAAGTGAAATTCAATGAATTTTTAGTAAATTTTGAGTTGTGTATCAGTCGCTCCAATATTATAATTTTTCCATCATGCTAAAAAGTTTCCTTCAAGCCTCTTTTCAATCAGTTTCAGCTTCCACTTCCAGCCCAAAGCAACCATTGATCTGCCTTCTATTTCTATAAATTTGTCTTTCCTAAATATTTCATATAAATGAAATTACACAATATGTAATCTTCTGCATCTGGCTTTTTGCACTTATCACAATGTTTTTGAAGTTCAGTTATATCTCAGCATGTATCAATATCATCCTGCTGTATCACAGAATAATAGTCTACTTTGTGAATATACAATGTTTTGTTTATCCATTCACCAGTTGATGGGCATCTGGATCATTTCCAATTTGGGGTTATTACAAATAATGTTGATATAAACATTCTCGTGCAAGTCTTTGTGTAGACATACGTTCTCATTTCTTTTGGATAGATTTCTAGGAGTGAAATTGCCGGATAAAGTAGTAAGTTCAAGTCTAACTATTTAAGAAATTGTCAAACTATTTTCCAAAGTTGCTGCACCATCTTACGTTCTCACCAGCAGCATAAGAGCATCCCAGTTTTTCCACATTTTTCTCAATACTCAGTATTTTCTTTTTTATTAGAATTCTTCTAATGTGTATATATTAATAATGGTCTAATTGTAATTTTAATTTGCATTTTCCTAGTGACTAAGGATGTTGAGCAACTTTTCCTGTGCTTTTTTACTTTCCATATACCTTCATTGGTGATATATCTGTTCAACCTTTGCCCATATTAAATTGGCTGTTTGTCTTCTTATCATTGAGTTGAAAGAATTCTTTATATATTCTAAATACGAGTTGTCTTTCAAATATATGATTTGCAGATATTTTATACCAGTCTGTGGCTTGTCTTTTATTTTCCTTATTTTCTTAAGGGTGGCTTTTGAGGCACAAATGTTTTTAGTTTTAATGAAATGCAATTTATTTATTTATTTATCTTAGCTTTTGTGGTTCTTAGTTTTAGTGTAATATCTAAGAACTCTTTGTCTAACCAATTTTGACAATTTTCTTCAATGTTTTCATGTAGAAATACTATAATTTTAGCTTTACTTTTAGGTCTATGATCCACGTTGATTTAATCTTTCTGAGTGGTGTGAAGAAAGTTCCAAGAGGAATACATCTGTATCTTTTTGAATATGGGTATACAATTGATTTACCTTGAAATACATTTTTATACTTCATTTATATATAATCAAAGCTAATGCACAGATATTCACTTAAACTAGGAGACTTATACTGAGAAAAACAGTCTCAAGATGAACTGAGAAATAGTTCTTCTGGCTTTGTACCACTCCTTATCTTTCTTACTACTTACTTCCTCCTTACTAGGAAGAAGGAAAAGAGATCTTCTGTCCGCTTGCTATTAGCCAAAACCAGTACAGAAATTCCCTCTTCTTACACCCTCTTAAAGGTATACTTTATTGTTTTATTTGTGAAATTCCCTGCTAAAGACAAAAAAAAAATTTTGAGTATTTAGGGATGTTGAGAGTATTACTGTCAAAATAGTTATATGAAGGAAAAAGAAACAACAGTGAAAAGGGACCTAGAGTAACAAATTTAACTGCTAATTAAAATATGTTGAAATACATGATACATGCAGTACTAATAATCTAAGGACAATAACACAATTGTCCTAGAAATTATGTGACATATATAGAGTTTTTTTCCTCCTTGCTACTAAGTAGAGAAGTATTGGGAAATTTTTTAAGTAAAGTAATAAATAAGTATAATTTTTATGTTTATTAACTTTTAATAGCATTATTCACTTAAACATAAGGAGAGCAGTTAGACAGTTATTAAAACAATTCCTAAAATATTTATTAACAACTTACTCTACGCCAAGGTCTGGTACTAGGGTGTCCCTGTTTTCATGAAACTTAGATTCTAGTTGGGACAAACGTAAAAGAACAGATTCACATGATAATTTCAGAGAATGAGAATGAAAGGAAAAAAATTGAACAAAATCAAAGAATGCAATGTGATTTTACAGGAGAGATACTTAAATCTAGTTTTTCAAGCAAGTTCTCAGTTTGGTGATTTTATTCATTCATTTATTTGTTCATTTATTCAGTGATATATTCATTCATTTATTTTACTTATGATAATATGCATTATACAAAGATAAACCAGGGCAAAATATGAAGGGTGACTGGTGAAGGTGGGCATTGTTATTTTAGATAAAGTGTTTAAAGGACATCTTTCAGAAAGTCAATCATTATAGCAGGGACCTGAATGACAAGCTAGAGTTAACTCTATAATTTGGTAAAAAACATTTCAGTGAGTGAACATTTAAAAATAAAGAAAATGTTCACAAAGTCAGGAAGTATTCTAAAGAAGTCTGCTTAGGAAATGTTTCTGCCTAATTAGGCATGTTTTAGGTATTTTGGTGCAGGGTGCATGTCCAAAGTTTTGCAGGTTTAAGCAAACCAATCCTCCCAGATTTGCTTGCCACATGTGGAAGGTCAGAGGACGTGAGTGTGGGAAAGTTTCTGTCCTGAGTGAGAACACTGTGTGGTATTTGATAAATTCCTCTTCTGATGTGAGTGAATGCTTCCTTGGCTTTGTGAGCTTTAAACTGATGCCAAAATCATCAAACTATGTGTGTTTCTTTATATTTTTCCTCCATTTTCCTTGTCTGCAAATCTTAAGAATATTCACAAACATCATTTAACTAAACAGCATCAATAGTAGCCTGTTCTCACTCCTTGTTGCTCCTGTGACCAGATAATTTTCTTATTTGTTTCCTAAGATATTTCCCAGTAAAAAGACACTATGTCCTCTAAAAGCATGTTCCTTTATAAATGAATTTTAGCATATAACTCTCAAAAAAATTTAATTAAGATAAGAATTAACCTTTCACTGTGTTTTCTGTGTTTATACATGAGTGAGGTCAAGAAAGTAACATTTTACAAATAAGTGTTAACCAGTTAAATGCTACTGAATCAAATAATTATTTTGCCATTTACAGTAAAAATATATAGGCCAGGTACCCACTCTTGATACTAGAAAAAAAGAAAAAAAAGAAAAAAAACTTTTAACCCTATTCGACATACAAATACACTGGATAAGCAAATTGTATTTCAATATATCTCTATATAAATGTGTTTGTGCTCCAAAATGTTGACCCATCTCTCCTTTGCTCTCAATTTATTTGTAGAACAATAAAATTGCTAAATACATTGCTGCTGTCCATTCCAGTTCTGTGTTGGCAAACATTGTGTGTTATAGTTTAAAAATAAGTGAAGAGGAAGCCAAAATGAACTAGCTGTATAGCACTCAAAAACATAGGTACTCAAAGAATGATCAACTGACCAAAATATTAATGACTGGACATTGGACCTATATGCCATCCTTCAAACCTGTGACCATGCACAAATCTCTGGGTAAACCTCATCATGTAAAAGGCAGGAAAGGGGGTTTCTAGACTTGCCTCTGCTACTACAACTTGCATGGTCTTAGATAAGCTCATTTTTTGAACTCCATTTTCATGATTTATAACATGATGGTTTGGTCTAAATAACATCCTGGTTCTTTGTGGTTTTAAAATTCTGATCCTAAATTTCGCCCAGCCTGTTTGTTTCCAGCCAGTATGCAGCCCAAGTCCTCTGTAATAGCTCTCCTTCCTTGTGGCTGATTTATGAGCCAGGTTTACCTCTCCTTCATTTCCTGGGGATTTGTGAATATAGAGGAATGAGCCTGGGGGCAGGAACAGGAAAGGAGAGGAAGGAGAGGTGATGCCTCTGGGGCAGAGTTATACACCTTTCACCACAACCCTTCAGAGCAAACAGTTTGAACTAGTTTCCAGCAAGGTGGAACTTTCAGGCAGGAAAGTACCTTCAGGTGAGAGTATTTAAAGAGAAACTGCAGAGTTCCTCCTCCTCTCATGTAAGATTTCTTCAGGTTAGCCATGCAAATCTCAAAATGTGTTGAAAGCTATAACCAAGACAGTTGAAGCTATTTCCTTTTGTGCAAGATCAGTATCCGATCTGGAGAGGTTCCGTTTAGGCATCTATCCAAGAATGTAAATGTCTTCCTTCGGTGATATAGAAACAAGTACAGCCCAGTATTTTGAAGATTTCATATTCATGGTTGGAATATTTGAGCTGAGTCAGAAACTGCCCTTTAATAAAGGGGTGCAAGGCAAGAACTGTGTGGTAGGGGCCTGAACTCTGCAAAGGCACAGGCATACTTAAAAATAATAATAACCAACCATTGTCCCCTAGTTTGCTTTCCTATAATTGCTACTTAGGAGTCATATAGCTGATAATCATAAAGATTCTTAACTTTCTTAATTACTCCCATAGATAACAACACTCTTGTGAAACCTAAGGTTGGCTTTTGAGATATCTTTTTTTAAGAAGACATACTTTTATTGCTGTTAAAAACCATATACTTTTTTATTTCAGAATATTACGGGGGTACAAACACTTTGTTTATATATATTCCCTTTGCACCATCCAAGTCAGAGCTACAAGCATGCCCATCCCCTAGAAAGTGCGCACTGCACCCATTAGGTGTGAATTTACCCATCTCCTCCTTCCCCTCCCACCTGCCCAACACCCAATGAATATTACTTACATATGTGCACAAAAGTGTTGACCAATTAGTGCCAATTTAATGGTGAGTACATGTGGTGATTGTTTTTTCATTCTTGTGATACTTCACTTTGAAGAATGGGTTCAGCTGCTGCACTCCAATGTTTATAGCAGCACAATCACAATTACAAAGATGTGGAAACAACCCAAGTGCCCATCAATACATGAGTGGATTAATAAAATGTGGTATATGTATACCGTGGAGTACTACTCAGCCATAAAAAACAATGATGATCTAATACCTCTTGTATTATTCTGGATAGAGCTTTTGAGATATTTTCCAGGCACTGCATTCCAGTGGATCCACTGACTCATCCAGACCAGTGGCCCCATACCAAGGAATAGACTCAACTGGTCTTGCAACCCCCATCCAGAAACTGACTCAGCACAAGAAAAGAATTTCTATATCCCTATAATTCCACGTCAAACTCAGCCAATTAGCAGACCAAATTGCCTAGCCCTTTGCCCACGAAACTATCTTTAAAAACCCCTTCCCCCAAATTCTTGGGGAGATGAATTTGAGACATTCCTCCTGTCTCCTTGCTTGGTGCTCTGCAATATTAAACTCTTTCTCTTCTGCAATCCTGGCTGTCTCAGTGTATGGGCTCTTCTCTGTACAGCAGGCAATATAACCCGGTTGGGCTATAGGTCCATAATGTGTGAACATGAATTTCTAGCTCTAGGACTGATCGATATGCAGTATCTTTTTCAGTGAGGGAAAACAGGTGCCTTCCTATGTAGCTTCAGGAGTCTGTTGAGCATTAATTCTAATTAAGGTTAGAATGGATAGAATGGTTAGAATGGATAGTTTACAGTTTTGAGTTACATTGACTGCATTTAACAAAGTAAATTATAGTAAATCAAGACAGGATTTGGGGACTTATGAAGGTTTGGGCCTGTATTCTGTGCACATATCAAACATGTTCTCCATCTGCAAAAATATTGCACACATTTTTTAGAACAGTTGATACCTATAATAAAATGAAAACCTATTTGGTATTTGACAAGCTCTATAACCTGTATGATTATGGGAGCCCTACACAGATTGGTTTTAATTCATTCCTCAGAATAGTGAAGAATTTCTAAAAAGAAGATTACCCACATCATCAGGACTAGTCTTTCCTAGCGATGACTGGGCATTGCTCTAGAGATTAGAGAAGAGCCTCATTCATAACCTTTTGGGATAAATGGAAGAGGTTTTAGGAACAAAGGCTTCCACTAACTTATGGCTCCTAAATTGTAACTTGACACAATGCGAACATACAGGGCCTGCTCTGGGAAGGTAGCTGAGTCCACCCCCTAAAATCACTGACTTGTAACTTACTTCTACCTTATCTAGAAGTGACTTATGAATCTCCAACCAATTCCTCCTTGATCTCCTATGATACAAGAGAAAATAAGAAAGTAGGAAGAATATAAGAAACCATTTTGGTTTATTGGCTATCTTGACATTTGATCATGGTTGCTAAATAACGAGGTTCGCTATTTGAAAAACCAAACTGAACGATAAGATACCTGCTTTTGAAAAGTGCTGAAGTGTCTGTATCATCTGGTTGGATAGATCTTTCAAGTTTTCAAATTTCAGTAACTTAAAGACAAACTGCATGGAACTTCAGCCTTATAAATTAAAATATTCTACTTACAACTAATTTTTATTTCCTTACCCTACCCATTTCTTCATCATTTGAAAAAATTCCCTGGTCCACTGGGCTCTTGTTATGTAATGTATGGAGCTGAATTACAGGTGTAATTAATATAGTCCCTTCTCTTTGCTGACAATCCAGATGTAGCATGCTCACTGGCCCCATGGTGATCAACACAGGAAATCAGACATGACATTATTTGTCACCCTGAATCACCTCTAATCATAATCCATGAAGTGAAATGCCTACTTTCCCATCACCTTAACCCTTTTTTGAGAATCCACCAGTTCCACTGTGTATATTCCGTGCTGTGAATCTACATGAGAATAATTAGTACAGTCATATTGGAGCATTCAGAGTCTAAACACTGCTTTTCTTCCTTGCCCCAAAAGTGAAACAGAGCATTAATGGGACAATTTTTAAATACAGCCCAAGGCAGGACATTTTGGCTGGCAATGTTGGATACCAAATATTTAATTCATAATTTTATTGGTTCCAATCCCCTGAAGGTATTGTTGAAGTAGCCATGGTGAAGTAACCATGGTAAAATTTTCTTATACTCATTCATTTTTTAAATTAAGATTAAAAGCAGTTTTTCATGCTTCATGAAAAAATGGTTTCACAACTCTGGGTTTATAAGAAACTCAGTTCTTTTGGGGGTAAAAATGTATTAAAACATAAGTCATTTTTTGCTGAAATCTTCTCAGAAGTCTAATCTAATCTATTTGGAACTTCAGTATGTATCTATCTTCCTATTAGTCATAAAATTTATAAAAACAAATAGAAACCTTTGTCTTTAATTATAGTTACATTTTTTGTTTGTTTTTGAGACAAGAGTCTTCACTCTGTTGCCCCACTTGAAGTGCTGTGGCGTTAGCCTAGCTCACAGCAACCTCAAACTCCTGGGCTCAAGCAATCCTTCTGCCTCAGCCCCCTGAGTAGCTGGGATTACAGGCATGTGCCACCATGCCCGGTTAATTTTTTCTATTTTTGGTAGAGATAGGGTCTCGTTCTTGCTCAAGCTGGTCTCGAACTCCTGAGCTCAAACGATCCGCCTGCCTCAGCCTCCCAGAGTGCTAGGATTACAGGTGTGAACAACCACTCCCGGCCTATAGTTACATTTAGTGAAATATTTTAATAATAGGCATCTCTTGCTTCCAAACAAAACCTCATGAACTTTCTGAGTTTTTGATTTTTTCTATTTCAGTGTTATAATGGAATCTGTATGTAAAACCATAAAATCTAACATAAAACAGAAAAAACCAGACTATAAAATCCTCCCTTGACTTTGTTTTCTGTTAGAGAAAAATTAGATCACAGATATAGAAACATATATATTAAAATGATACTATTAATAAAAATATACAATATTAAAACATGCCTAATTTATTAAATTCTCTTTGCATGGGTCTCTTCAGTGAGTATGAAGCCTGCAATTCTAACACACATCCCATCTTATGTTACTATTTTTGCGATGTGAAGTTTCATGCTAACAGCCTACCTGCAACTTCAGACTCAGAAGCCCACACCAGAACCCCAGCTCCCAGAAGTACAGAAATTTATTGGTAAAGGGGAATTTTGAATGATACTGTCTGACCTCTTCATTTTACAGATAAGAAAGTGAATGCTCAGAGAAATGAAATGAATTGCTTTTCATCACTCAAGTAATTTACTGACTTAATAAATATTTATTGAGTAAATAGTGTGTGTAAGGCTTAGAAAGATGAATAAGATAATATCACAGAGTAGAAATCCCAATACCGAACAATAAACTCATTGGGGTAAGAGAGAGGACAATAATAACTTCCAGAATGGAGGAAGGATACTTAACCCCCCGTTAGGCTGAGCAATCTGAGATGGGACCTGGAGCACAAGCAGTTATTAGCCTGGTGAATATAAGAGGAAAAGCATTCAGAGAGAGAGAATACTATGAGCTGTGTCATGGTGGTTAGAAAGAGCATGCCTCTGTGATTTTGAAGCATTGAGAAAATGTACGTAGCTGCAAATGAGTCTGCAAAGAGATGCATTATGTGATTATGAGAAATATCATTCTCGGCTATCATAAACAGAGGCTATAGATTTTTCTATTTGGGTGAATAATTTGGGGTGTTTTTCTTTTTTAAATAACTTGTAAAATATTTTCAATGATCCGCTTACCTTCACTATTTGCATTAGTCCTTCCACTCCCCATTCTGGTGGAAGAAAGTCACTTTTAATCCACTTTTGACTTTCTCTGTTCTCACCCACTTCCACACTCCACAGAGACTAGAAGCAGCCTTTTTTTTTAAAGAACACTTCAAATCAATTATTTCTCCTTAAAAGTTTGAAACCAGTTTGGAAGTGCTTATGTAAACCCAGATGATCAAATCTGAACAATGTCAGCACTCCAGAGTTTGGAACATGTAAGAACAGAGTTTAGCATTACTTTGCCTAATTCCAGTTGGACTAGAGGAGCTACTTACTTCCCTAAAGAAACTAACTGGTGAGTGATGGGTACATATGAATGGGCTCTGAACGTACATAGAACAGTTTTCATCATGAATGATTTTGGCTTTTAATGTACCCAAGATAAAATTTTTGGAGCAAATGCCTGTGGACGTAATTTTCTTTCCACAATCCTCCCATAGACTTCAAGAATTCCCAGGTGTGTAGTTATTGCAACATGGATTTTAGTGTTGAAAGAAAGTACTTACGTTCTAGTTAGTAGGTAACATTGAAGCTGCCCCGTAGGGACAAAACCACCTAGCACTTCTTGGCTTTGGGTAGTGAACCATGAGGAATTAAACGTATGTAGTTTCTATGATAAGGGCCTTTCCCATGGTTTCCATGATATTCTACAGCTTATTTGGATGAACCATTCCATTTAGCGGAGTTGGAGATGGACTGGCCTTCTAGTCTTTCCCAAATAAGACAAAATTAGAAATAAGGTCACATTTAAAAGCAGGGCATCTATTTATTTATGCATGAATCGTACTACAGTCTATGGGAGACAGTACAGTAAAGAGATTAATAACATTGACATCAGAAAAACTTGACAATAAATCCTTCCATAGTCATTTATTAACTCCATAACAATGATTAAATTAATTAGACCATATCAAGTTTGGCACTTAAATTATGCTAAAAATACAGAATTCTCTGGATGAGTTTGCGTAAAACTGGCAATTTTTCTTTCTTAAATATTTGATAGAACTCCCTTATAAAAGCACCTGGGCTTGGAGGTTTCTTATGGGAAGGTTTTAATTACAGATTTGATCTCAGTGGTCATAATACAATTTAGACTTTCAACTTCTACTAGTGCCAGAAAAATAAGTAGCAATAAGAAGTGTTTTTCTAGGAGCTTTGCCAGTTCATCTAAATCTTCAGACTCATTAGCATAAAATTGTTTATAATAGCATCTTGTAATATTTTGTAACGATTTTATAAGGATCTATAGGGCTATCTCTCTGTTTAAAATTAATTGTATTGATCATCTGTGTATACTTTGTTTTATTTCTTAATATCACCAGGAATTTAGCAATTTTATTAATCTATTCAAAGAATATATTTAAATATATATTTACATCCTTGTCCAAAGAGATGTTTGGCAAAGCCAAGTTCAGTGCACTGGGGCAGCACTTTTAAAAGGCTCTCTCTCAGAACACATTGCCTATAAAAGCCTGGGCTGCCTGTACCTCAAAGAGATCTAAGAGGCAGGTGAGTAAGCCAAGGCTCCCAGAGATGGAGGAACTTGTTCTTAATTACCAGGATAGACCCCCCCAAGCTAGAAGAACAAGCACCCTCCTCACAGCCCCAGCCAAAGAAGCTTGACCCCATGTGACTTTGGGGCCTTTGCATTTAACCCCCCTCCCCAGATGGAGAGAGTCTTTCCCCCAGGCCATTTTGGGGGGCTTGCAGGTGAGAGAGGCCTCCCTGGCTGGAGGGGACTAGCTGGACCCTCTTGGCCTGGTCTCTTCAGCTGCTCCACTGGTCCGAGGAATTCATTTTGTTCTGTCTCCTCATGTGCCTGGTTATTATTGATTGTGTACTAGGTACCATATTTAAATTTTATTTATAGAATCTACCTTCTTTTTTTTTGTTTTGTTTTGTTGTGTTTTGAGTCAGAGTTTCACTCTGTTGCCTGGGCTAGAGTGAATGCCGTGGCATCAGCCTAGCTCACAGCAACCTCAAACTCCTGGGCTCAAGCAATCCTTCTGCCTCAGCCTTCCAAGTAGCTGGGACTACAGGCATGCGTCACCATGCCCGGCTAATTTTTTCTGTATATTTTTAGTTGGCCAATTGATTTCTTTCTATTTTTAGTATAGACGGGGTCTCGCTCTTGCTCAGGCTGGTTTCGAACTCCCGACCTTGAGCGATCCACCCGCCTTGGCCTCCCAGAGTGCTAGGATTACAGGCGTGAGCCACCGCGCCTAGCCCTAGAATCTACCTTCTAAAACTTATAAAACATTTTTGAGAGAAAATAAAGTCTAAGCAAATGGAGAGATACAACAGGTTTGTGGATTTAAACACTGAATAACACTGTTAAGAAGACAATTCTCCCCCAAATTCATCTATAGATTTAATGTAATTTCAATAAAAATCCCAGTAGTCCTTACATTTCTATAAACATTGCCACTAAGTTGTAAAATTTATATGGGAATTCCAAGAAACTGGAAAACCAAGGCAACATTTTAAAAGAACAAACTTAAAGGAGTTTTTCTACCTTATCTCAAGACTTACAGTAATTAAGGCGGTTTGATATTCATCAAATGATAGACACATAAATCCATGAAACAGAATAGAATATCCATAAATACACCTGCACTCTTACTTTATATCACATACCAAAATTAATTCCAAATGGATCATAGATATAAATGTAGCAACTAAACTACAAAACTTTGAGAGGAAATCCTTGAGACTCTTGTGTAAAGCCTCTTAGATAAACTCTAAGAGCACAAGCCATCAAAAAACTAAAAAATTGGACTTCTTCAAAATTCAAAAAAAAAAACCAAAATATTTTTCTCTTTCAAAGACACCATTAAGAAAATGAAAAGGCAAGCCACAAGTGGGAAGATACTACCTTTCACAACACATACTTCTGATAAAGAAATATGTAAAGGATTCTCGCAACACAGTAAGAATAAAAATAACCCAATCTTAAAAAAGATGGATAAAATTTTAAAGCAGATTATAGGGAATGAAATTGAAGACAAAAAAAATATATAATGATGTCTTAGTCAGTCTGGGGTGCTAGAACACAGTACCATAGACTGGGTGGTTTATACACAACAGAAATTTATTTCTCACAGTTCTGGAGGCTGGAAGTCTCACAATCAGGATGCCAGCATAGTCAGGTTCTGATGAGGGTCCTTTCCTGGGTTGCAGACTATTGTCTTCTTGTGTCCTCACATGGCACAAGGGCGAGAGAGCTCTTTGGAGCCCCTCTTATAAGGGGACTAATCCCATTCATGGTGGCTCCACCCTTATGACCTAACTATTACCTTCCAAAAGCTCCCTCCTCTTAAAACCAACCTATTAGAGGTTAGGATTTCAACACAAAAAATTGGAGGGGACACAAAAATTCAGTCCATTGCATTCTTCCCCTTATCCCCCCAAAACTTATGCCCTTCTCACATCAAAATATATTCATTCTATTCCAACAGCCCCAAAGTCTTAACTTATTCCAGTATCAACTCTAAAGTCTGAAGGCCAAAGTCTCATCTAAATATCATCTAAATCAAATATGAAGCTGAACATGGTGGCTCTCACTTATAATCCCAGTTACTCAGGATTATAAATTACACTTATAATCCCAGGCTGAGGTGGTAGAATCCCTTGAGGCTAGGAGTTTGAGACCAGCCTGGGCAACATAGCAAGACTCCATCTCCAAAAAAATAAGTTAGCCAGGCACCGGTGAGTGTACCTGTAGTCCTGTCTACTTGGGAAGCTGAGGTGGGAGGATCACTTGAGCCCAGGTGTCTGAGGCTGCAGTGAGCTATGATTGTAACACTGTACCCTAGCCTGGGCAACACAGCAAGACCCCATCTTTTAAAAAACAAAAAACAAATATGAGTGAAGCTCAAGTTATGATTTATCCTGAAGCAAAATTCCTCTCCAACTGTGAACCTGTGAAATCAGTTATGTGCTTCTAAAATACGATGGTGGGACAGGCATAAGTTAGACATTCCCATTGAAAAAAATAGAATTAGGAAAGAAAAATTGGGTAATGTCCCACGTAAATCCAAAAGCTAACAGGACTCAAAAATTAAACCTTAAGTCTCAAAAACAATTCTCTGGCTAACTGCATTGCCCCCTAGACCCCTTGTGTGAGGTGGCCCCATTTGTACTCTTCTCCTGAGCTGGAGTCACATGCCCATGGCTCTCTTAGGCTGGCTGGAATCACATGCTGGTGGCTCTGCTGTTCTGCGCTCATGGCACTGTGGCCCCCATGGTTCTACCAGGCACAGCCTATGCAGCCACTCTGGGCATGGGAACTCACACCTGAGGCAGTGAGTGGGGGCATTCTGGCCTGTCTAAATCAGAGAGGATGCTCAACCTTTTGAAATTGCTCTGTACCTCAGGCCCTTGAAGTATGGGCCTGTGGTGGGAGAGACAGACCTGATGATCTCTGAATTGCCTTGTAGGATGAGAGGTGAGGGGTGCCATTCTTCCACTGTCTTCAAGAATAGTGCTTGGCTCCTGTTGAGATGGCTGTTTAGGTCTGCAGTAGAAATGCACACTCTTAGTTCTCTCTTCTGAACACAGTTTCTCATTTTTTGCAGTATGGATGGTCTGAGAATTTTCCAAATCTTTAAATTCTGGTTTCTTTTTGCTTAACAATTGTGTCTTCAAATCATTTCTTTCTTCTCACACTTTACTACAAGCAGGCAGAAGTAACCAAGCTGCTCCTTCAATACTTTCTTAGAAATTTCTTCAGCTAAATATTCAATTTCATCTTTAGCAAGTTCTACCTTCCACAAAACACCAGAACATGCACACAACTCAGCGTTCTTTGCCAATTTATAACAAGAATCTCCTCTGCTCCATTGTTTAATAACATGTTCCTCATCTCCATCTGAAACCTCAGAAGAATGGCCTTTACCATCCATTTTTCTACCAACATTTTATTCATGATTACTTAAGTATCCTCTAAGAAAACAGTAACTTTCTCTACAGCTCTACCATTTTCTTTTTGACCTCTGATAGAATTTGCCTTTAAAATTTTGTTCATGGCAATCTAGGCTTTTTCTAACTAAAAACTCTTCCAGACTCTACCCATTACCCATTGCCAAAGTTGCTTCCACATTTTTAGGTATTTGTTACAGTAGCATCCCCAAATCTTGGTACCAGTATGTGTCCTAATAAAATGGCAATTTTAATAGTTCAATAATAAAATTGAACTGGGCAGTTGTTAAGAGATACTTAGATATAAAAAAGCATGGTGAAGTATCTGGTGTGGTAAAGATTCAGGTTTGGCTCCCTGTATTCTGATTTTAAGGATTGGACATAGGACCAATGAGTAGAAAGACCATACGTTGGGATAGAGTGAACGGAGGGAAAATGAGTTGAATTTTCAATGTGTTAGGCTTTAAGTACTTAATGCAACATTTAATGGGTCTTCCCAGGGAGACTGGCTGGTGATTGCTTCAAGGGAAAAACTAAAGGGAAAACCTGAAGAGGTGGTGTCAGGAAGTCAAGGAAGTAACAAATAATTAGTAATGTCAAAAATATTAAATAAAGGTTGAGAAATAACCATTATGTTTGACAATTAGTCTGTGGTTATTTGTGTGGGAAGAATTTCAACGGAGTGGAGGAGGCAGAAAGAGAATCATAGTAGATTGCATGAATAAGATATGAAAAGAGGGAAACAAGAAATGTACATAGATTATCCTTTCGATGAGGTTGATTATGCATGAGTTATAGAATGAATAAATGCAGCTTCTCTAGTAAGAAGTTGTAAAGAAGATATTGCAAGCATAAGTATAAACAGTATAAACAGTGCTACAGAGATTGGTGGGTTGAGGGTTGAGGGTTGCATGAAGAGAAGGGAGCTGATTATATTATGTTTAAGTGAACCTAAATGTGAAAATGCTCTTAGTGAGATTTGTCCCTGCAGTATATATTAACAATGAAAGTGTATAGAAACAAATGTTCAAAGCCTACCAGGAATTCCCAGGCTATGACTTCAGACCCTCCTTTCTTTGATTTCCAGTGAATTCTAGATGAAAAGTAGAACTGATCTAAGCAGCTTTAAAGTGATGACTGAGGATTTATTTTTAAAACACTTGGGTATTAAATTTAAATAACTTGTTCAGGTGTTGATGCCTCCTGGGAATTTTCATGATGACTATCCATCTTTGTAACTTAATCACATAAATAATGATGATGATTATTTGAAACAGAAATACTTCTTTCATTTTCTTCTTAATTGTAGGAATAGTATTCACACTTTCATATATTTCAAATCCCATTGACATTTAGTTAGAATGTGTTCAGTTAGAAATGAAATGGATTATGCTTTGAGTAGCAAGTCTATTTTTTAGGTCATTTGTAGGTGATATAAACAATTTTAATTATATACTATTCTAGCTTTAAAGTTTGTGTATTATTAACTGTACAAGAGTGAATAATGACCTAGTCTATTTTATTTAAATGCTGTATTTCTTGTGGTTAAAGAGTTTAAAAAGAAAAGAACACAGACAATTTTGTGAAATCAAGTAGCAATTTCAGAGATTTGAACAAACCTCTAACCCAGCTCGTTGTTTTATATATGATAAACCTAAGACCAAAACTATGAAATAAATTGTGAAAATCACCACAACCAATTAGGAGGAAATGTCAGTTCAGAAATGTCAGTTCAGTTCAAATACAGATCTTTAAAATCATGTTCTGTTTCCCTCTCAAACATTAATAATTCTAAGAATTTATGTTTAGTTATAGGTATTGCCAAGGACAAAATTATGATTTAGCCCTCATACATTAAATATCTTGAAACTCTCTAGACCCCTCTGCATTTAGGCAAGAGAGCTATAAAGGAAGGATAAATGATAGGAAAGTATACTTCTCTATGAGTCACCTAAAGAGAGAGGAATATGTATGTTTCTTTGATATTGTTCAGCTAATTCTCAACTTTATGAAGAAGTAGAAATATGCCACCAGCAATATCCTTAAGTGTTTGCCTGGAGTAAATCCCAAGTAGTCTCACGAAGGTGATTGTTGTGATTAATTTCCCATATCCATCACAACTCTAGCTGATTCTTCTAAGTGAGTCACAGTCATTCTTTTTTTGTAAACTTAAAATTAGCTCAAGAATGAGAATGGATACTTCAGACCAAAGTTAAAAAAATGGAGAGACTTGTTCGGGTTTTTTTGTTGTTTTTTTTTTTCCCTTAAGAGTGAACCACAGAAGACTTGCATCCTTACCTGTAATTGCTCCTGGCCACATTCTTATAACCATGAGGTAGACTAGTATTGATGTCTAGTAAATGCATAGATGGTAGAGAAAAGAAACTGATAGTGCATGTGTACCAGGTGACTTATTGAGCAAACAATTAAATTACCCAACCCAGAAACCTGCTCTACCGTAGGTGTCAAGCTGTATGAGCTAACACATTTCCTGATGCATAGCTGGTTTGATTAAGGTTTTCAGTTACCAGAGCTGAAAATATATCAAAGTAGTCTTATTCCCTTCTCTCTTACTTAACATCTTTATCCTACTGATTTGTAGTTTTAAAAAATACATCAAGGGAATACATAATGGGGAGTGGAAAATAAATGGATGTCACAGAATATCAGACAAAAGACCTAAGTCTGTTGTGACGAGTGAGTGGGCAACTGTAGGAGGAAAGGGATAAAGGGGGAAGAAGAGTTATTATGATCATACAACCAACTCTAGTGTATCTGGTATAGTGGTAAGGTGCTGATTAGATGGAGATGAGCTTTCTGGATCATTTTTAGCACTAATCAGTAATGATGTTTCTGGAAACAGGGAAGGCTGGCAGCAGATGCAAAATAGATTTCTACATCAGACAGGATCCTGGCAGGAAAGAGATTGCATACTCAGAGACTTTGACAAAAAATAACTTAATTAAGGGACTATTTATAGGCGTGTGGGTGGCATTAATGGAAACTACAAGGGGTGGTGATACACCTAAGGACAAGTAACAGAGACAGAATGCTACCATCCCTAGACCTGATGGACCAGGGAAAGGAATGGTGAAACTGCACTTTGACGAAAGCTTGAGTGGTAGGAGGGGGCTTCCCAACAGGAGCTATATTGTAGCTCCATGTAGCTACTGCGGAACTATGCCAAAGAGGGCATGAGTGAACAAATATTATAAATGCCCTGAACCTCTCATTCCTCTGATATCGTGATTGATATCGTGCCACACAAAGACCAAGACCACTCAAAGCCCCAAAGTGCTTAGGGATCAGTTTCCCCGGGCACAGAACAGCGAACTGATCTGATGAGGTGGGAATAGTCCAAACAGAAAATCACCGCATATTCTTCTTTAAACATATGACCAAGCATGCCCACTCTGACTTTCTATCTATTAAAAAAGGTTTAGGCACCTACATAGGTCAAACTGTGCTCAGAATTCTGGATAATTCATAGAATTGGCTTAAACATAAATGGAGAACAAGCTGTGTGGTGTGGTTTTGGAAAAAAAAATATCAAGAAGCTTTATCTAGTCCTCTGTGTTACATTGCACCCCTTTCTTTATAAGGTGATTGCGGGACCATTCTTTAGAGTCACGAAACACCCTATTTGTACAAATTCATCTTCAAAATACATAGGAATATGATAGTGACTAAAACTTCAAGCTTTTTTCTTTCCTTTATCAGTAATCTTTCTAATCATTGAAGTGGCAATCCACAGTTTAATTACTTAGAGAGAGGCTCTTACAAACAACCCATTAAAAATCTCCAAAATCTCTTTAGTGGCTCCAAAACAAAAAGAAAGAAAAAGAAAAAACACATCTGTATCACGAATAGAATTTTAGTCTATACATACAGATGTGAAAGAAATGTAGCTTTTTTGTTCTTCCTTACTCAAGTAAATTTCTTTAAGTCCACATCTAGATTTATTGTGAAAATAAATACCATCTAATTCTCTGAAATGTCAAAAAATTTATTCCTTTCAATTTAGAGTCTCTCCCACTCCCTATAAATTCCGGGACCCTTTTGGAGAGACAATCACCAGGCTCTGTAGGGCAGGATCTGATCTACACCGTATTTATCCTGTGTATGTTGGCTTTAGCTAAGAAGGGCATGTTCTCTCTAGCCCTGAATCCTTGTTGCACTCACTTTGCTGTTGCATTCTCCTCACCTGACCACATGGTCTCTCTTCAGGTCCTTGGAACTTCAGTGCCATATCCATACTACTTCTAGACATCTGGGGAAGTATTTTCATACCATGCTGAAGAACAGGATGCTGTGTGAGATCCACCTACCTGGCAAATGCTGAACAGCCATTGTACTACATACCTATATCATGGAACAAGATTAGGTTCAGGACGTCCCTAGGAGACTTGTGATCTTCCCAATGAAGTGGACCACAGTGAGCATCCTTGTTCTTGAATACCTAAATAATTCTGGAGATTGTACCTTCCCTACTTCTAAGATTCAGCCTTATTTGTTATTTACAGTAGGTCACTTTTGAGAGTAAAAAGAAGCATTCTTAATAATGCATCAGCAAAACAGGTAAAACCAGGATTGTAAAGAGCAAATGAAGACCTATGGTCACCTTATTTCTCAGGAACATATTTTTAATTTCCATTTTGGCTTCTTCTCTGGATAAGAAAAAAACTAACACTGAGAAATTGATTAAGTGTATCGTTTCCTACACCTATTGTTTATGCTGGGATCTCAGGTAGTAACACACACACACACAAAGAGATTTTCTTTGATATTTGATTGTATCAGCCCTTCTTGGAGACATAAATCAGAATGCCCATCCAAATGGCTGCCTGGATGAAAAAGGAACTATTAATATAAATTACCAGAATAAAAAAAGAAATTAAGCTAATATGTAAAAATTCCTCTATACCTCACCCAAATTTGCCATTAACCATTTCTATCCTTTCAAAGGGTCTGAATCACCTTCTCCCATTGTTTTTTCTATCCCAGATAAGGTTTATACACTAGATATCGGGATAGCTGTAGATAAAAACAGGGAAAAGTAGAGAACTACTATTTTGTGCCACATTTGACTTTTTCTACTAACTTTAAAAAAAACCTGCAGAAATTGATTATATGCCTCTTTCGTGATTTTTCAAAAACATATGTATCAATGTTCAGGACTAGGGGTTGCTGAAAGTCCTTATGTTTAGTAGGGTTCATACATTTTCTTGCAAAATGTTCCTACTCATTTGTTTAGTTTATTTTTATGAAAGGGAAGAAAAAATACACAAAATATATAGTTATAATATTGTTAAAATATTTTCCTACAAACAGATGAAATGGACTCATTGTGGGTAAAATGAGACACACAATAACAGAACCTAATGGACATATCGGGGTGAAGAGTTGGTCATGGACCCCTGTGTTACTACCTGCCACAGTGTTTTCTTTCCTGTAATCAAGCAGAAACCAGTTCCTGAAAAATATTGTCAAAAGAACAATAGCTGAAAAATTCCCAGCTGACCTGGATAAACCACTTGACACCAGCTGACTGAAGGCCCCCTTCCACTGTGCGGTCCTGCCACATCTCCAGGTGGGCAGAGGACCAGCCTCACAAACATTCTTTGCTGATAAACAGTCGTAGGCCTCAAGCCAGCTTATAGAGACTGCTCACAAACTGTGTCTTTGTACCCTGCACTTCACCTTTTGACACAAAGAGCCAAATTCTACCTCATCTTAATACTAAAACCTCACCCTGAAATGAACATGGAATGTATATTACATATCTATTTACCCACAGCTCATGCGCTTTACTTCCTTCATAAATATTCAGGGACTTTCCACAAACATACTGAATATGTTTGTAAGGCAGACCTTGTAAGCCTGTGGTCCCCAACCCCCAGGCTGTCAGGCACCGGTAGTGGTCCCTGGCCTACCTGCGAGCTAGCAAAGCTTCATCTGTATTTACAGTCGCTCCCCAACACTGGGATCACCACACAAGCTCCACCTCCTTTCAGATTAGCAGTGGCATTAGATTATCATAGGAGCAGGAACCCTAGTGTAAACTGCACGGGGTCTAAGTTACGGGCTCCTTATGAGAATCTAATGCCTGATGATCTGAGGTGGAGCTGAGGTGGTGATGCTAGTGCTGGGGAGCAACTGCAAATACAGATTATCATTGGTAGAGAGGTTTGACTGCACAATAAATGTAATGCACTTGAATCATCCCAAAACCGTACCCCCACCCCACACCAGTCCCTGGTGCCAAAAAGGTTGGGAACCGCTGCTGTAAGGCATAAATACCAATTTTTCCTCTCCCTTCTGCAAAGCATGTACTTTAGGCTTTCTCTGGAGGTCGTGTTCCCCAACCTGCAGATTGTTTCTCTCCAAAAATAAAGTTTTCTCTTTATCCTTCCTCCATAGATCTCATGGTCTTTTGCAAACAATACACAATATATTTAAAGTATATATGCCATTTTTAATATAGTCTATAAACCACTGATGTTATTAATATTTATATTCTATAAAATATTAATGTAATTTACATATACATATATAAAATAAACTATTTTCCATTTTATTTTGTTGAACTAAAATGTACCAAATCTTTTGGTTTAATTTTAAGTCAATTAGAAAGAATCATTCTTCATAAACACTAGCATCCAATCAGCATGAATGTTGAAAGTCTTAACTTGTTTCTGTTCATATTTCAGTCCAAGGTTTCTGTTGCTACTTCTTGACTTGTTTCTAAACCATGAAATTCATACTGAAATCAGCATACGCTTTTGATTAGATTTCCTCCATTATGTCAGCAAAGAAGAATAGTTTTAATTCCAATAGAAGAGCTCCTAGAAAAAAAAAAGAAAAAAATTCATATTTCAGAACACTGAATTAAGTTTACATTCCAAATATATCATACTGAAGCAAGTATTTTTAGGCTCTGGTCTAATTATTAAATTTGCCCTGTTTTAATCTCTCCAAAAGGAGAGGGAAAAAATTGGATTTTAGTTATTTTTTAAGAGTGAAATAATTTCTTAGAACAAATGAACAAACCAACAAACAAAATCCCGTCAAAGTCTATGAAACTGAAGGAGTGAAGGAAGTGCCACCCCAAAATATACTGAATTGGTATATTGATTATTTCAAATTGGAAACATTGGAGAAATTGTAATTTCAAAAAGGGCTAGGTGACCTGTCTCTTTCTGCATGCAACAAGCCATAAAGATTCCACTGGAAGGGGTACCCTTGCCATACCAGGGTGAGAAAATGGCCCTATCACCAGAGACTGGGACCTGGGAGCTGCAACGGACCTGCATAAATATACTTACCAAAGTAACTTTTTTTCTTTCCCTCCCCCCATATATTTCCTAGTAAATCCTCTAGGAATGTAATGCCCAGCCAGATCCCCTTTGTCCTGTTGTTTCTTCTCAAATTTGTTGTTCTTTGTCTAAAAAGTGCAAAAGAACTTTGCTTTAACCACTTCCCAGGACTTCACTTTTGTGAACATCCCATGTACATGTAAAATTAATAACATTTGTATGCTTTTCTCTTGTTAATTTGCCTGGTGTCTGTTTGGCTTCTAGATCCATCTGAAGAGCCCAGATAATGGCTAATGGAGGGGAGGGGGTTAGAAGTAATCTCTGGCACCCTACAGAGCACAATCCTGTAGAAGCAAACAAAAACCCAAACAACCAGCCCAACATGGTGGTGGTAGTGCATGTTTGTAGTCCCAGCTAAGGAGGCTGAGATAGGAGGATCGCTTGAGCCCAGGAGGTCGAGGCTGCAGTGAGCTATGATTGCCCACTGCACTCCAGTCTGGGTGACAGAGTGAGACCCTGTCTCTGAAAACAAAATAATAATAACAAATAAATTTTTAAAAAGATAAAAAGCCACCATTTCCTACTTTATAAAAAATTCTGTAAAATCCTGTCTTAACTATTAGAAACTGTACAAGTAACCGAAATAAAAGTTGATGTTTTCTAATGTATGCAAGAAGGATTTTCCCCCTTAGGCAATTTTCTTAAAATTTATCGTATATTGATGGTTAGAATACTGATCTTCTTTTTATTTTTTTTCTACATTTCTTTGTGATATTTGGTGCAGAGATTTATTAAGCACTGGAGATTTTTAAAACAGCATATAATTTAGTAGACAAAATAACTGGATTATCTCATCTGAAGTCTAAGATTGACTTCTCTGCTGATGGTGTGGTAATATGAGATAGAAGTGGTGCGCTTAAAAGTAGGACTATTACAGGAAAATCAGTTAGGTACATGACATTTTTGGATAAGCAGAAACAAATCAAGCTTTTTGTAGCAGCCCTTATTCCAAGCATCATGCAACAGGATGAATGGGGCAAATACAGCTTACTTGGCTCAGCATGCCTGAACTGAGTGAAGCAACAGCACAGTGTGGTTTTATTTGTTTTCAAGGGAAGGGGGAAAAAAGCAGCCACAGTGAATGTTCTCATCTTCATAGTTTACCAGAGGGAAACAGAAGCTCCCTTCATCCTTAGCCCAAGTATAAAATCACCTTCTTTCAGCCAAGTTTGAAGTAAATTACAAGAGGTGCTTGCCTAGGCCAAGTTCAAATACCAGCACTTAAGAGAAGCTGCCTGCCAATCTGCCCACCTTTAACAAGTTTATTCAATGAAGATGTAAGTGCAGCTTCCTGAAGCCTTAGGGAAGGAATAGAAAAGGCATTTCTCGGCAGGTTTATAAATATTGCTTTGATGATCTCTTCTTTCTGTGTGTATGCAACACCATTTCTCTATGGAGAACATGCTAATTCACCTAGGGCAGCAGTCTCCAACCTTTTTGGCACCAGGGACCAGTTTCATGGAAGAAAAATTTTTCCATGGACTGGGGTGGTGGTGGTGGTGGTGATGGTTTCGGGATGATTCAAGCACATTACATTTATTGTGTACTTTATTTCTATTACTATTACATTGTCACTTGCCACTCACTGATAGGGTTTTAATATATATCTGCAAATAATTGATTTATTATGGTCTCTGTGCAGTCAATCCTCTCTGCTAATGATAATCTGTATTTGCAGCCACTCCCCAGCATAAGCCTCACCTCCTCAGCTCCACCTTAGATTATGAGGCATTAGATTCTCATAAGGAGCACACAGCCTAGATCCCTTGCATGAGCAGTTTACAGTAGGGTTCGCGCTCCTATGAGAATCTAATGCCTCCGCTGATCTGACAGGAGGCAGAGCTCAGGTGGTGACACACAATGGGGAGCAGCTGTAAATATAGATCAAGTTTTGCTTGCTCTCCTGCTCACTTCCTGCTATGTGGCCCAGTTCCTGACAGGCCACAGACTTAGGTTGGGGACTGCAGACCTAGGGTATTTGATGGTTCTCAAGGCTTTATTAGCTGAATAATATGGATATTAAGGCACCATTTTGCCACTAATGTCATTGACTTATTCTGATACTTTATGTGGTCAGAAGACCCTAATTTTAATGAAGCATTTAGTTACCAATGGTACTTGATTCTTGCTGCAATTAGAACTTGGGAGCCTCTTTAAAATACCCATATTAGGACTGTGGGGACCAAAGCTCTTGGACCCTTGGAGGTTTGCTGAAAATTACTGCCATAAGGCAGATTGATCAATAGGAGAAAAGGTATATAAAATTTGTTTAACATGTATACATGCAAGCCTTCAGAATGAAGACCCAACCCCATATTGGGGTTCAGAAGCTTATATACCATCTTGAGATTACAGAAAGAATATGTACTCAGACCATGGTCCAAAAACAGATTATGGTGGTAAATCAGGTTTTAGTGGCAAGACAGGTTATGGAAAGGGGAGAAGAGGAGATTTTGCTAGCAAAGGTGGTCTCTTTATGAAGTGAAACCTTACAGGTAGCAACCCTCAGAGAGAAGGTGGTTCCTTTCAGACCTTTAAAGTTGTCAGACTCTGTTATTCTTTCATTGATGTGGGCAAGGGAAGATCCGGCTGTAATATTAGTGTACATTCTCTATAGATGCAAACTTCTCCCACAAAAGACAGCTTTGCAGGACTATTTTGCTGGCCCTCTTGTAGCAATCTCAAAATATGTCAAACAATTTGGGATAAAATATTTTGATTTCCTTCAGGATCCATCCTCAAAGTCTGATTTACTTGGTCTGGGATACAGTTCTCACACTGGTAATTTCTATAAGCTCCCAGATGATTCTAATTCACACCCAGGGTTGAGAATTACTGAATTAAACAAACTTTTATGATTTTAACTTTATACCAAATTTTATTCAACACTCTAGAAGTGAAAGAAAAAAATATCTGCAGCCTTGGGACCACATGGGGCCTTTTGGATCCTTGAGTATGGCCTTTTGACTCAACCCAAATTTTACAAAATAAAGGGATTTGTTCTGTGAAGTTTGGATGTAGTCAAGGGACCATACTTGGGGATCTGGAGAGCCACATGTGGCCTTGAGGCCACAGGTTCTTCACCCCTTGAATGGTTTAGCTCAGGTTTTAGGCCACGCATTTTTAGTGGTGATTTTCTCCTGATTGCCATAAGCAGTCCAAGCAAAGCAAAGAAGAAGCAAGACTGTGGAATAATAAAGAATCAAGTAACCTGCCAAGGTCATGAGCTTAATAGAAAAGAAATATATGTCCAAACGTTTGTGTTTTTACCAGAATATTTGGGGTCTTTGTGAAAAAGTTCTTTAAGTGTTTGAAAGTGGGATTCAGTGTTAGTGAGCAAGGAAATTATAAAACAAGTCTTAAAAACAGGAGAAACAAAATTGCAGAACTTAATGAGATATATAAAATAGGAATAAAAGGAGAGATGGAATCTAATATCAGGAATAAATATGGGGTTGTTTAAATTTAAGAATTAATGCATTCAGAAATTTGATATGATTTTATCAAATAGCCACAGGTACAAATTAGTAAATTGGAAGATCTATAACATTTATTAGAGTTCATGAAGTCAAGATATATGCAAACAAATAGTGTATGGAAAATCCATAAGGATTCCCCAAGAATAAAAACATAAAAATAAGTCTTTTATCCAGTGCACAAATTCTCAGGTAACATGGCAAAGTGATCTGAAAGTTTGTGAATGTCTATAATGGTAGGTGCCAAGGATAGAAAGTGTTGGTGGTATGAATTTTAAAAGAGTTCCAGTTGTAAACAGTTTGTTCAGGAAATGCTTGTTAAATTACCATTGCCTCCTTCTACCCCTAGGTTTACTCTCAAGTGGAAGACGGTATAATGAGAAAAGTCTAGAGAAGCAACGAAGGGATAGGATACACAGGGCAAAGAATTTTATCTTCTACCCTAATGCAATGAGATGACAATCAAAGACTTTGAATATAAGAGAAAACTGATCCAAAAAGATCTTAAAGATATTCTGACAGCTGTATATAGATCAGATTGAGAGTGGCAAGAATGAAAGTGGAAATAGGAAGCTATTCTAGAAGCTATTCTATTCAGAAGAGAGGTAAAGCTTAAAATAAAATGGTGGCAATGGACGTGGAGAAAAGTGGAGAGGTGTGAAATATGCTTTGTAGGTAGAACAGGCAGACTTTGGAGATGAAATTAATGAGGATACATGAGAGAGGTTGGGGTTAAGGATTATTGTAGGCTTTTGGCTTATGTACCTAGGTACACAGAGGAACCATTTACAGAGATGATGAAAACATTGAATTGGCTGTGGGTAAGAACAAAAGTTCAGTTTTGAAAGTGTTAAGTTAGAGAGACAAGTGGGGATGTCAAGTAGACAACTGCACACTTCAATGAGAAGCACAGAAGGAAACTCTTCCAGTGTCTTTCCAGCTTAAGAATGAATATCTTTTTGAAAGAAAACTTTGAAGAAGTTGAAACATGTTTACATTTTCTTTGATATTTAGGCAACAAATTTCCATTTCCACAGTAGTTACCAGAAACTGAGATTTAATTACCATGTTAATGTTCCAAGTTGCACCTTTGAAGACAATCATAACTAAACTGAACACAACTGCAGTTAATACAGTACATTAAGCAGCCATGGATCTTCTCGCCAACAAGAAGCCAATAACCAGTTTGGCACCTCTTCCAAATCCCTCAGTCTGCCAGATGGGAAGGCACATATTTACTTTGTGTACTTTATTTGGAAAGCTATCCCAGGGTCTGGACACCTGGTCTGTCATACTGGATATTAATTGGCTACAGACTGCCAGTTGATGAGGTCTGTCAATTTGAAGCAAAAATCATTCTGACTTCCAAAGTGAATTTTCTCTTCTTCCTAATTAGGACAAACAAAGCCACTGATGGCATAAACCAGATTCTTAAAAAGGAAGTATGCATTATTTGCCACATAGTTCTGTGAATATAACATGCTCAGAACAGCTAGAAAAAACTCAGAGAAAAACTTCTTAGGGAAAAACTAGAATGTTTTTCTTCTTTCTTCCTATATAGTACCCCACCTAACACAAAACAAATAAAATTTAAAAAACATTAAGGACTTGCAAAATTTTATATATATATATAAAATATATATATAAATATATATTTATAAATATATATATAAATATATATATATATAAATATATATCGCCCTTCCTTCATCATCACAGCGGCACTGTACTGTATGTTAAAAAAGACAGACCTAGTACTTCCAGTAACTAAACATCTCAGGACAGAAATCTGAAACCCATGCTATACAAAATTCAGAGCCGTGAAAAGAAAACTTCTCAGTGTTTACTGAGATTTATGGAATAGATAAAACTCTGGATACATAGAATTACTCTCTGCTCCATAAATATGCTCTCACTTGAAAAATTCTGCCCTACCCTATGGCCCTCTTGCCTTTCGTATTCAAAGTGATAAAATCTTACTTTCAAGGCCAAGTTCAAAAGCTACATTCATCCTGGAGGCTTCCCTGATCCTCTGAGATAAATCGTTCCCTCCTCCTGACTCCAGTGGCATTGTGTTAAGTACCTGAACTACAATATTTGTTTATTTGATATTTTTCTGAGTTAGACTGAGAGATCTTGAGATTGCAGTAATACCTCTTGAATCAGAGAATAGTTGCTGATAAAGGAAAAAATAGATTTGTTCAAGGGAAAAAAGCATACGTTCACTGAATAATATAGAGGAAGTTCATGAAAATAAAGCCCAGAATATTGAGTCAGGACTCATGAGAATTAGAAATTGGTCAACACACACTCTCTTTATCCTCTCTTCGTGATATGTATGATCTCTCGTTTTGACTCTTTCACTAGTTCAGTTCCTTCAGTTCTAGCAGCAGATGTGATATCCCTGCATACTCAAACTCTTACATATTCTCTATTTTCCATCATGGCAGAAAGAATTTGTTTGGTTCTCCATGTTAGGCTTGTTTCAATTTTGCATTCCTGAAAAAGGTAATCTGATTAATCCAGTTAGGTGAGCTTGATCCAATGAAGGTATTTAGAGGCCAGCATCAAGCGATATTTTTTTTGGCTACCAAATCTGGGGGCTGTGATATAAAATTTACTTTTAGAAGGGGGATTTATTGGAGAAGAACACTTATAGTTTCCTTTTATCTAACTGAAATGCCTGACATCAATTAAGAACTACCTGATGCCAGAGTCTGCGATTTTTACATATACCAAGTTGCCTCCTTGTGTAATATTTCTGGTTAACCCTGAATACCTGTTTTCCTCTTTCTTCATGGTAGCAGAGTTGCAGCTCTTCACAAGACCATACCACTAAAGAATAAATTCCCTAGTCTTCCTTTTGGCTAGTTGTGTCAGCGTGATTACTTTCTGGCCAATAGGATGTGAACATGTAGTAAATTCTTGTAATTGCATGTTGCCTCAGTACCCATTTTAAATAGAAGCTGGATTTTTTCTCATACCAGAAGCAGAGCTCAGTCACCCTTGACACTGTTTCCACTTTTCCATCTCCTCTGAGTTCTTCAATGTTATAAGGCAGATATTTGCCTTATACAACCACCTCCCAAGAGGCAGATTTATACAACCTACTTGATTCATCCTGCATGGATGGCTCAGATATGCTGCAGTGACCCCCACCCACCCCATCACAGCATGACTCCATAGAACTTATGCCTACTTGCTCTAAATCCACCAATTAGAATTCCCTGGGGAAATATGCCTGAATGATGCCCTAAATCCCTATGAAGACTTCAGTTAGCAGGTCCCTTATACTCTCTCCCTTCCTGTTAGTCCTGCAAGGCATGCTACCCTCTTCTTTCTGGGATTGGCAAGTAATAAAAACTACTTCTGTTGTTCCATGTGTTTTGTTGTGCTACCTCCTCTGTGTCTCATCTGACTGACACACCCAAACCTAACGCTCTTCCTGATCAGGGCTCTCCCAGAGAATGGCTATCTTGGTAGAAATAAACTGGACACAGTTCAGACAAAAGCCACAAGGTTGTCTGCCAATATAAACAAATTTCTTGTGAGAGGGACACCTGGTCACAGGTCAGACACTTAGGATTAGGCCTTCTGTCAGGATTAAGGAGTATCCTATGAAAGGCACACAGTAAACATACATGACCACCTCCCGTGGAGTCCTGTTAGGGCAAGGCTACAGTTTAAATCCAATCTTAAGAGAAAGACCTAAAGATTAAAGTAGAGAAAAATATGACTGAATAAAAGAGATTAAGTGCCACTTATAAATATTGCCCTTGAAATAATTGTATGTGTACTCTGGTGTTCCTTTTTCTCTTTTTACTGGCTGAGAGTTGGTGAGAACCAGAGAATCTTTCTTAAACCCATAACTAGAAACCCTTTGTTGAGCATGGGAGAGATGCCTACCCACTCTGGATCAACTGCCTATATCTGGACTAGTACATGAGAGAAATAAATGTTATCTTTTGTAAAAAGTCATGGAATTTGATGTCTAATTAAAGTAAATATTCAATGTACCAGAAGGAAGCTGCTCAAGTAACTATAAAGGTAAATATATGTAATCGACCTAGCAAGCAAGCAGCAGATGTTGAGAACACACATTTCTGAATAGAAATCCAGTGATCCTTGTTATACTATGAACATTAACCAAACTTGGTGAAACTGTTGCCTCTGTTCATTAAAAAACCAAATCAAGTGTCAGGAGAGGCTATAGCTTTAGTGAAAATGATCAGAAAAGTCCAGATTATTAGTGTATAATGATTGATAGTTTACAGCTTGTAAACAAGCCACAGAAGAGAAGTAGAGAAATTCTGATGAGGGGTTTTTTTCAAGCAGAGATGGAAGGAAATATGCTCTGATAAGGGTAACTCTCCTTTCCTTCATCCTGTAGTCTAAATAAACTATAATGTGAGTCAAGTAATTTTGAATCTCAGGATGTTGGAAAGCCAAGGTTGCTAAACCCTAAACACAATGAGATAAAACTAAGACATGAGTGTTTTTAGAGGGCCTTCTGTCTGACTCAAGTGATCTTGGCCAGACAATGGAACCCAGTCCAGACCATAGATTAGATTGAACAGTGCTTCTCAATTCCTATTGTTTCAGATAGCCTCAAGGTTAGTAGCTATTAAATTGAAGGAAAGAGATGGGCCAGTTTCACAGGCCAATAGCTGAAAATGATTTGGGCAGGTTTAAAATCTATGACTAGACAAGATCCTTGGCTGTAGTTAATTTCACATAAACCTGACTGCAAGCAAAAAGACTGGAAGTCTGCTAGTTTTCAGGTATTTGTATTGGCAAAGACACTGCAATTCTAAATTACAAATGTTTATGGTTAAATCTATCCCTGAGCTTCCAACCTGCAAAAGGAGATTGTGTAATCCCCCACAGTGGCATACTCTCCAGTAAAACTTTAGATGTTGCCAGAGACAACAGTAGACAAGAAAGACACAATAGTAGACAAGAAAGAGTCCCCAGATCTCACGAGAACCATGAATAAGGAAGTTCTTCATAAAAAGAAAAAACAGGTGTTAATCAAAATATTTACACTATTGCCTTGAAAGAGAGTCTTTGCAATTTCTGCTTCTTAGGACCTCAGTATTATTATTATGATTTCCCTATTTCCATTTGTCTTTTTTCAAGATGGAAGTTAGCCACTCTCCTATTTCTTATCCACTACTGAATGTGGAGGGCAAGGATTATTGGTAATTGCCTCTTGTTAGATCCAGAATTTGAAGCTCATAGTTCTTACAAAATGATAGCACAAGAGGGAAAACAAAGCAATAAGGTACTTCCCAACATGATGAAAAGAAAAGCATCACATATATCAATTATATCACTCAACACTATTGGCCTTTATGCCTCACTCAAAAGATATACACTGGCTAAATGGAGGAAAAAATACAACCTAAGTATCTGGTATCTCCAGGAAACACATCTACCTACAAGGGCTCACAGAGAATCAAGGTGAAGGGATGGAAAAAAATATTCCACACAAATGGAAACCAAAAGAAAGCTGGTATAGCCATTCTCATATCAGACAAATTGACTTTAAATCAACAATGGTAAAGAAAGATAAAGATGGTCATTATATAATGATAAAGTGAGAAATTCAACAAAAAGACATAAGAATCCTAAATATATATGCACCTAACACAGGAACCCCCAGATTCATAAAGCAAATTATGCTAGATCTAAGCAAAGAGATAAACATAGCACCATAATTGCTGGAAACTTCAACAACTCACTGACAGAGCTGGATAGATCATTGAAGCAGAAAATAAATAAAGAAACACTGGACTTAAACAGGACTCCAGAACAAATGGACCTAACAGACATTTACAGAACATTCTATACAAAAACTATTGAGTATACATTCTTCTCATCAGCACATGGGACATTCTTGAAGATTGATCATATCTTAGACCACAAAACATGTCTAAACAAATTTCAAAAATCAAAACCATACCATGAATCTTCTCAGACCACAGTTAAATAAAGCTAGAAATCAATTCCAAGAGAAACACTCAAATCTACACAAAGTCATAAAAATTAAACAACCTGCTGCTGAATGATTATTGGGTCAATGATGAAATTAAGATGGAAATCAAAAGATTCCTTGAACTAAATCATAAAGGGGACACAAGCTATCAAAATCTATGGGATTCAGCAAAACCAGTTTTAAGAGGAAAATTTATAGCCTTAAATGCCTACATCCAGCAGGCAGAAAGAACAAAACTTAACAACCTAATGTCACATCTCTAAGGAACTATAAAAGGAAGAGCAAACCAAACCCAAAGCCAGAGAAGAAAAGAAATAAAAAAAGGTCAGAGCAGAACAAAATGAAATGGAAAACAAACAAATAAAAAATACAAAGGATCAACACAACAACAAGTTGTTTCTTTGGAAAGATAAACACAATCAATAGATCTCTTGCTGTATTAACCAAGAATAGAAAAGAAAGGACTCAAATAAGCTGAATCAGAAATGAAAAAAGAGATATTACAACTGATACCACAGAAAAACAAAATATCATCTGTGAGTACTACAGAAGTCTCTATGTACATAGCTAGAAAATGTAGAGGAAATGGACAAATTCTTGGAAACACACATTATCCCAAGACTCAATCAGGAAGAACTAGAACTCCTGACCAAACCAATAATGAGCAGCAAGGTCAAAGCAGAAATAAAAAAAATTTCCCAACAAAAAAAGCCCCAGACCAGATGGATTCACAGCAGAATTCTACCAGACCTACAAAGAAGAGCCAGTACCCATACTACAGAAATTATCCATAACATCAAGAAGGAAGAAATCCTCCCCAACTCATTCTATGAAACCAGTTTTACATTTATACCAAATCCAGAAAAGGACACAACAAAAAAGGAAGACTACAGACCAATATCTTTTGTGAATATAGATGCAAAAATTCTCATGAAAATACTAGCAAACCAAATTCAACAGCACAACAAAAAAAATAATCCACCGGGACCAATGAGCTTCATCCCAGTGATGTGAGGATGGTTCAACATACATAAAACAATAAATTCATCACATAAACGGAAGCAAAAACAAAGAGTATATGATCATCAAAACACATGTATAAAAAGCATACAACAAAATCCAGCATCCTTTCATGATAAAAACCTTTAACAAACTAAACATAGAAATAATATATCTCAAAGTTATAACAGCCATATCTGACAAACCCACAGCCAACATCATACTGAATAGGGAAAAGTTGAAAGAATTTCCCCTAATAACTGAAACAAGACAAGGGTACCCACTGTCACCACTCTATTCAACATCATACTGGAAGTCCTAGCCAGAACAATCAGGCAAGAGAAAGAAATAAAGGGTATCCAAAGTGGGAAAGAGGAAGTCAAACTATCACTTTTCACTGATAATATGATCTTGCATATAAAATATCTCAAAGATTCCACTAAAAGACTACTGCAATTGTCAAATAAATTCAGCAAAGTCTCAGGTTATAAAATCAACGTAGACAAATCAGTAGCATTTCTGTATACCGATAACAGTCAAGCTGAGAGTCAAATCAAAGACTCAATACCACTCACAGTTGCTACAAAGAAAATAAAATACTTAGGAATATACTTAACCAAGGAGGTGAAAGATCTCTACAAAGAGTGAAAGATGATGTAAACAAATAGAAAAGCATACCATGCTCATGGATTGGTAGAATCAACATTGTTAAAATGGCCATACTGCCCAAAGTGATTTACAAATTCAACACAGTCCCCATCAAAATCCCAACATTATGTTTCACATATCTAGAAAAAATAATTCTACACTTTGGAAACAAAAAGCAGCCTGCATAACCAAAGCAAACTTAAGGAAAAAGAACAAATATGGAGGCATCACATTACTTGACTTCAAATTATCCTACAAGGCTGTAGTAACCAAAACAGCATAGTATTGCTACAAAAATAGAGACATAGGCCAATAGAACAAAACAGAGAAACCAGATATAAAACCATCTACCTACAACCAAGTGGTCTTCAACAAAGCATACAACAACAAACACTGGGGAAGAGAAGCCCTATTAAATAAATGGTGCTGAGAAAATTGGCTAGCCACATGCAGAAAAATGAAATAGGACCACTATCTCTCACCACTTATAAAAATTAATTCCAGGTGGATAAAAAAATTAAATATAAGTATGAAACCATAAAAATTCTAGAAAAAAATGTAGCAAAAGCTCTTCTAGACATTGGCTTAGGCAAAGAATTTATGACTGAGACACCAAAGGCAACTACAGCAACTACGAATCTAAATAAATGTTACTCAATTAAATTAAGAAGCTTCTGAACGTCAAAATAAAATAGTCAACAGAACAAATAGACAACCTCCAGAATGAGAGAAATTATTCACAAACTATACATCTGATAAAGGGCTAATATCCAAAATCTACAAAGAACTCAAACAAGTCAACAAGAAAAAAACACATAATCCATTAAAATGTGGGCAAAAGACATGAACAGAATTTTTTCAGAAGAAGATAAACAAATGGCCAAAAAACATGAAAAAATGCTCAACATCACTAATCACTAGGAAAATGCTAATTAAAACCACAATTAGATATCACCTTACCCCTGTCAAAAAACAGATGCTGGGGTGAATTCAAAGAGAAAGGAAAGCTGCTACATTGCTGGTGGGACTACAGATTTGTTCAACCTCTATGGGAAACACTAGGAGATTTCTCAAAGAATTAAAAGAAGACCTACTATTCGATCCAGCAATCCCACTGCTGGGTATCTACCAAAAGGAAAATAAGTCATTTTATCAAAAAGACACCTGTGCTCAAATGTTTATTGCAGCACAATTCACAATTGCAAAGATGTGAAATCAACCTAAGTGCCCATCAATTCATGAATTGGTTAACAAAATGGGGCGTGTGTGTGTGTGTGTGTGTGTGTGTGTGTGTGTGTGTGTGTGTATGCACTATGGAGTACTACTTAGCCTTAAAAAGAAATGAATTAATATTTTTTGTAGCAATTTTGGATGTAACTGAAGACCATTATCCTAAGTGAAGTATTTCAAGAATGGAAAAACAAACACCACACGAATGCTCTGATAATTTGGAACAAATTGATGGACACACATGGGCACAGAGAGAAATTAAAGTCACTGGAAATCAAGAAGTAGGGAGGTGGGTACAGTGGAGAGGTAAAAACCTACCTAACAGGTACAGTGATCACTATTTGGGTGATGAACACAAAATGGTTGAGGACTGCTGCTCTAGTTGATAAACTTTTCATATGGGGGTACATGTAAACCATTCTGATTCTCATATATATGCAACTAGAACTAGACAATTAACTAAATGGCTAGCAGATGGTGGGAGTCAGATTTCTCACTCTTGGAGCACGGGTTTGAAAGTAAGCAAGGGGATGAGGCTAGAGTAATGTGGCTATGGATTGGAGTTTAAGACACCAGCATGCACTCAATGTTTAGCTTAATATAGATACAGATAGATACTGCTTTAGACCATTTGGACTGCTATAAGAAAATACATTAAACTGGGTAGCTTATAAATAACAGAAATTTATCTCTTACAGTTTTGGAAGCTAGGAAATCCAAGATTAAAGGGCTGGTATGGTCATGGTGAGGGCCGCATCTAGGTTGCAGACTGCCAACTTCTCACTGTGTCCTCACTTGGTGGAAGGGGCAAAGCACTCTCTAGGATGTCTTTTATAAGGGAACTAACTCTGTTTATGAGGGCTCTGCTCTCATAAGCTAATCACTTACCAAAGGCTCCATGTTGTAATACTATCACCTGGGTGATTAGGATTCAACATATGAATTTGGGGAAGGACACAAACATTCAGGCCATAGCAGCTACGTATAAAAATATTTGTAAAATAAATTATTATACACACATAATTTCCCTATGTCATCTGAAAGGCTTAGAAGCAATGACATCTCAGTGGGAAGGAGCACACTTAGCAGCCCAAGGTCACCACGTGAGCTGCATGCCCATCACTCCAACAGTACCCAATTCCATTGCCCCCTTCCCTACCTTTCTTTCCGTAAGCTACCTGGTTCATGCCTAGAATACATCAATAATGAACAGGATGGCTTTGTGTGTTCCTCCTCCCAAATATCAAAACTTGATATTAATATGAAATTTTCAGTATTTCATCCAAATGCATACTAAGACTTTTATAATATGAATGACGGAAATGCTACCTTTGAGCTGGATGAAGGGAGGGAGTTCTCGATATTCTTGAATCATAATACTTCCAAATTTCACAGATCTTACTTTGGCTTTGAGAGACATTTTATAAGATATTCTACATTTCAATGTTGGGCCCACCATAATGAACAGTAAGAAATAGTACATATAATGTTTTTAAATGAAATTATAACATAGTAAGAATAACACTACTATCTATATTTTATTTAACTCAGTATGTACTAGATCATTCCTAAACTCATTACATACATAATTATTTTTATTTCTTGCATAAATTCTGTTTTTTATAATTATTTATAATTTTTTAATGAATGTAACTGAGCACTCACAAACTTAATACTCACACACCCTGTATAATATCATGCCATTAGTCCCATCTCCAATTTACAGATGAAGGCGTTGAGGCTTATGAAGATTAAGGGACTTGCCTAAGGATCATGCAGTTTATTGATGGTAGAAATGGGAGTAAAACACACATCTCATGTAAAAGCCCGGGTTCTTTACCTTTCTTCATAGTCCCCATAAATCATAAACAGCATCTTCAGTAAATAATGTTCCGATGCTCAAAGTAAAAGAAAAGATGGGAGGAAGAGAGAAGGAAAGAAAAAGAGAGAAAGGGAAGTGGGAAAGAGAGAGAGAAGGGAAGGAGAAAAAAGAGAATGAGAGAAGGAAGGAAGCGAGGGAGGGAGGGGAGGTGGGAAGAGAAAGAGGGAGAGAGAAAGAGAGAGGAAGGAAGGAGCAGGGAGGAAATGAGGAGGGAAGGAAGTAAAGAAGAAAAGGGAGAGAGACAAGAGGCAGGGGTGGGGAGAGACAGAGAAGCAGTTCTTTGTATATAGTGTTTTTCATATTACCCTCTGCTATCTTGTTTTTACAAATAACGTGGACTGTGTGTGATAATGTATTCAGCAGAGGTGAACTTTGGTTAAGTTTCGTTTGAATAAAGTCAAACTCTATATTTTATTCTTGGATTTACTACTGACTCGTTGCATTTAATTGGATAAAGTCGCTTCAATTTTGAGATCCTTGAATTTGACTCCAATAAAATGAGGACACTGCACTGTATCTAATTTCTAAGGTCACTTCACAGTTTCAAAAGTTACAGTCCATGCAATTCTAATTCTATATAGCTTCACGTTTCTCCTTTAGGGGATATGATACACCATTGAATAGACATCATCTGATGGGGGAAATTCTGAGGTTATTACTCTTTTAGTGTTCTGTCTTCCTGTATGCATGCAGGAAGTTCCCACAGATTCCCTGTCCCCATTGATGCAGAGTGCACTGTTCAGCAGAGGGCAGTGGAACTCTAACAATGAAGAGCAAATTCTAGCACCAGCACTGCACACGTTGCATCTGTACAATTATCACTGCGTAGATTTCTTTACTTGCTTAATTTTTAAAAAAATATAGGCATACATATCCTCAGTGAGTAATTAGAAGTTAGCTATCATTATTATTATAAATATTTTGGTGTAGCCTTTTTCAAAACAATTAGCTACAAACAAAAATGAAAATACTATCCATCTTACTGTTGTAGAACTCAATAAGGATTAAATTCCTTTTTAAAAAAATCAAATTATTTCAATTAAAATGAGAATAATGAAATTGGTTGTTTTCATCAAGTGAAATGAGAATGTTCACATTAGTAAAGAAATATATAAATACTTACACAGAGTTTAAAACTCAAAAATAGCTTATCTCTTGCTAGGAATTTTTTTAAGGGTTTCCTTTCATTTCATATAATCTATGAAGAACTAAAAATGAAGGAACAAAAAAGGAAAATCATTTCAGGGCTATATACCAGAGAACTTAATAACTCTGTAAAGGTATTGCAAGTAAATTTTGGGAAATTGTTTTTATTCCAATTTTATTCTTTGTTTTACAGCTTTATTGAGATTTAATTTACATACGGTAAAATCTACACATCTTAAAAGGATGTGGTTCCATAAATGTATTCACCCATGTATGGAATGTCTGAATAAAGTTGTAGAACATTTCTATCACCCCAGAATGGAATCATATGATGCACACTCTTTTGTGACTGGTTTCTTTTGCTAAGCATAATGTTTTTGAAAATTGTGCATGTGATATAGAGAGTTTGTTCCTATGTATGGCTGACAAATATTCCTTTATATGAATATACCACAATTTGTTTATCTACTCCCCTATTGTTGAACATTTGGGTTGTTTCAGTTTGGGGCTACAATGAATGAAGTTTCCAAGAACGTTTACCCCATGATCATTTATTTTAGTTTGGACATAGATTTTCATATCTTTTGGGTAAATACCTGGAAAAAGAATCACTGGGTCTTGTGGAAACAGTGCATTAACTTTACTAGAAATTGCCCAGTTGTTTTTATAAGTACTTGTACCACTTTTATTCCCACCAGCAAGGCATTAGAATTCTAGTTGCCCCACGTTCTCGGGGACACTTGGTATTGACAACCAATTTTACTTTTAGCCACTCTAGTATGTGTTGGTGGCATTTCATTATGCAGTGAAATTACACTGATTTCTTTAGTAATTCCTTGATTAATGACATTATACATATTTTCATTTTGGCCGTTTGCTTATCTTCTTTTGTGAAGTGTCTGTTCAAATCATTTGCATAGTGTCATTTTATTTTTTTTGAAATTTGAGCTATTTGTCTTTTTATCGAACTGTAAGAGTTCTTTACGTATTCTGTACACATGCTAATAAATTACTATTGTGAATTTTTATATGTGTACACTCTGGATACAAATTCTTTTTAATTTGTAAGTGTCATGAACATTTTCTCCCAGTCTGGTAGCATGATTTTTTTCATTTTCTTAAAAATATCTTTAAAAGAACAAAAATGAATAATTTTGATGAAGTATAATTTATGAAGTTTTTCTTTTTTATTCTTGCTTTTTGGTGGTCTGATATAAAAAAATATCTTTACTTACTCTATTCTTACAAATATTTTCTCTTATGTTTTCTTCTTGAAGATGTAGCATTTTGGGTATCACATTTAGTACTGTGATCTATTTTGAATCAATTTTTGTGTAAGTTGTGAATACACTCAAGTTGAATTGTATTTTTCCCCATATGGATATCCAGGTGTTCAATTTGTTGAAAGGATTGTTCTTTCTCCTTCAATTATTGTGGTACCTCGTCAAAAAAAGTTAATAGACTGTATGTGTTGCTCTATTTCTGCCCTATTTTGTTCTAATGATCTTTATTTTTATCCTTAGACCAATACCACACTGTCTTAATTATGTAGTGTTATAGCAGTGGCTGTCAACCGGGGATGATTTGAACTGCAGGGTACATATGGCAATGTCTGGAAATGCTTTTAGTTGTCACAATTAAACTATAGGGTGTGGAGGATACTACTGGCATCTAGTGGATAAAAGCCAAGGATGTTGCTAACTATCCTACAATACACAGGGCAGTTCCCCACAAGAAAGAATTATCTATCCCAAAATGTCAATAGCGTCTAGGTTGAGAAACCCTGCTTTATAGGAATTTTTTTTAGTCAGTCAGTGTAAATCCTCCAACGTTGTTCATTTTCAAAATTGTTTTGGCTATGATAGGCTTATTGCATTCCCATATAAATTTAAATCTACTTGTATATGCTTGTGAATTTCAAAAAGGTAGGATTTAAATTGATATTTTGTTAAGTCTGTAGATCAGTTTGAAGAGAATCAATCTCTTAATAACATGGAATCTTCCAGTCGATGAACATGATATATCTCTCAATATGAGTGTGTGTGTATGTATCTGTCTTTATCTCAACCAAAGAATTTTATCTTGTAATACACAAGTGTTACACATATTTTATGAAATTATAACTAAATATTTCACCTTTTCAAATAGGCTATGAAAACTAGCATATTTTATTTTGCATTATTTCATTCATAAATACAATATTCATACAAAACAAAATACAATTGCTTTTTCTGTATTGATCTTGTACATTTGATTGTACTAAATTCACTTATTTCTAAAAGCTATTTAATATAATTCTTAATTATATTTAATTTAATATAATTCTTAGTTATATTTAATTTAATATAATTCTTACTTATATTTAATTAATATAATGTCTGAATATCAAGATTAAATAGGTTATTTTTCTTTTTCAATCTCTTTGCTTATTGTTTCTTTTTTTTTGCTATCTTGTTCAATATTGATAATGAATAGAAGTGATTGTCTTATTCTAGAGTTTAGGAGAAAACATTTGATACTTAACCATGAAGTATGGTGTTACCTGTAATTTGTTTGGTAGATGACCTTTATCAGATTTAGGAAGTGTTTGTTGAGAAATTTAACATAAATGAATATTGGACTTTTTTTTCCTTCATGTATTGAAACAATCATAATTTTATCACTTATTAATATATTAATATGATGAATTAAATTGATTTTTTTAAAAATGTTAAACCAAATATGCCTCCTTAGGATAATCCTACTTCATTGTGAGGTATCATACTTCTTATATAGTATTCAATTTAATTTTCTAAAATATTGTTAAGGACTTTGTGTCTATATTCATGATATTTGCAGGTTTCCTACAATGTCTTGCTCTTTTCTGACGTCATGGTAATGCTAGCCTCAAAAAAGTATTGTCTTTGCCTTTGCTTTTAAATGGTTTTGCCTAATATTGGTAATATTTCTTCCTGAAATATCTGATAGAATTTAACAGTGAAGCCATGTAGGCCTGAAGTTTTCTTTGTAGAGGGGTGTTCATTGTAAATTTGATTGCATATCTATGCATATACATATACATATACTATTCAGATTTTCTGCTGCTTATTTATAAGTTTTGATTATATGAATCTTTGATTTGTCCATTTTCAGTTATAAAATGTATTAGCATAAATTTATTCATAATTTTCTTTAATAAAAGGTCTGACTCTATTTTTTGATATTAGAGTGCTGACAACTTTTAAACCTTACCTCTCTGTCTTTCCCTTCTTTTTTTTTTTTATTTCAGAATATTACAGGGTACAAACATTAGGGCTGTCTTTCCCTTCTTTCTCATATCTGAGGAAACCAATATAAGATCCTGTATGTTCTCTCCTTTGATACCACTGGGAGTTTCAAATCACACAAGTCACTGCCTGCACACAGAAACCCTCAACCGTCTCATTCCACAACCCCAGTAAAAATTCCAATTCCAGTCAGCACTGTGCAACCCAGAAAGGGGCTCTCAACTAGAACTCAACTATGCTGGCACCCTAGTCATGGAATGTCTAGCCTCTTGAACTGAGAGAAATAAATTTCTGTTGTTTACAAGCCTCCCAGTCTATGCTAATTTGTTATAGCATCTGAAACTGATTAAGACAGGATTATCCAAAATACCTGTTCTATTCATGGACACTTAAACTTGATAAACCCAACTATGTCCTTCTCTTTCATTGGTTAAAAGTAATAGGGTTGCTCCATGGAAAATGTTAAGTTGATGGTAAAATGGATAGAAAATGACAAGATTTCATAATAAATAATCAACTAATTTGGGGCTTTCATTTAGCAATACACATTGTACTGTATGTGGAACGCTCATACTTAAAGGTAGTCTTTGTTGAAGAACCGAACATGCTTTGAGGCTACAGATACTTGGAGGCAAATAAAAACTTTGGTTATTGGATTAAGATATAGGATATAATAAGCATATGCCTTTAATTATTACCAAATTTTTTCCTAATATTTCTAGAATATAGCGAAACATGTACATGCAAAAAATAAAGTTTGTAATAATCAGGAAAGACCCATTTGGACTGTTATAGGCTCCTTCCCACTCATTCTGTCTATGTCTTTTGCCTTGAGGGATTCTGAGATCAGAGCCCCTTCTTTGGTTATTTCTTGAATTATATGTAGTATAGGCATACTAATGTCCAGATCAGCTATAATATGAAACTCTAAAAAATAATCCTTCTGTAGTAAATTTTATCTGGTAGTTCTATTTGAAAAGTAGACTTCTACTTATTAATTAAATTTGCAGGGGTTGTATAACAGAGAATAAAGTAGTGTTCTTATAGTAATGTCAAAGTAATAATTATATGTTGACACCAAAGTATTTAAGATGGTAAAATTTTCAGTATGTCAATGGTTTATGTAAGCCAAAGCAAAAAATGTTTATTTCCCTGAAGCCTTTTACCACATACTGTCTACAGTCAAAGCTAACTTTTACTATCTCTGGCCCAACCAGACATTTTTACTTTAAGCAAAACTGTTTTCTTCTCCTTTATTGTTACTACTAATCACTTTGCTTTATTTCACATTTCTACATAATTTGAAAGCTTAGCTCTGCAAGATCTAATGTTCTGTGGTATGGGATTGATACAATGTATGACATCCATAATGAGAAAGATATATTAATTTCCATTTCTATTTCTATATAATTCTCCTTAGGAGTTTAGAGGAAAGATGGAGAGTTGTTGAATGCTAGTCTCTCCCGTGGAGAGACTCTTGGGCACAGCTTGGACAGTCACCCTCTGCTTCGTGGAAGCAAGTGTGAAATGTTGTTTCTTCTAATGGTCCTTCTGTTTGTAATATCTGCTTTTGTCTCTCCATAGGCTCTCATTGCTAAGGATCAAAGGACCTTTGGTCTTGTTTTTACAAGAGTTAGTAGCTGTATTCAGCTGGTAGCCATAATTGATTTTAATTTTCTAAGGCTCCTTGAAAAATGTCAGCCAAATGTTGGAGTGCATCTAGCAGTTTCCTACTATAATTTTAGTTATAAAAGACAGAAAAAGTCTCCATTTAGTTTTTATCTTGTATCTACCTCAGAAGATTATTTGAAAATTTATAGTCTAATTATAAAATCTCTTCTTTATTCAGCTCTATTTTGTCTGCAATTTAGATTTTTTTTTCAATTTACTGTATGGGAAAGGGTTCTGAACTAGTCTTATGCAGTATATTTCATGTTTTTTCCTTGCTCTTTCAAGGATGTTTTAAAAATCATACACACCTGGATTATTTAAAGTTCTTCCTATTCTTTCCCATCTTACTACTTCTTACTATGTTTCCTCATCTAAGAGGATGACAGTTAAGTTGACTTGCTAGTACATACCTGGCAATATCTACAACAATTCTGAATTTTCCAGAAAATTTTTGCCTAAATTCCTGAGGTTAAAAAGGAAATCTTTATTTATGAGCCTCAAATTAGTCCTAGATCAGAATTCATATTCAGCTTAGATAGATAAGCCTTCTGGTCTTACAATTTAAAGGGGATATTGTATAATATGTTTGTTCATTTTCTGAGAAAATTGCCGAGGAAAAGGTAGCACATAAAAGATCTTAGGAGAAGGAACAAAAGAACGTAAGTGTGTTGTGAAGGTAAAGTATAGAAAAAGATGCAAGGAAGGTAGGTTTTAGAAGACTTGACCAGAAATGATAGAGGGTTTTTGAAATAGTCTATTGTGGAGTCAGTGTTTGCTTTTGTGGCTTCGAATATCAATTAAAGAGCTGACTTGAATATTTGTTATTATTAATTTTCTCTTTTTTCTGACTTTATTCAAAGATGTAATAAATATGAAACCATAAAATTCCTCAAAATGGTAATTTTTTTCTAATCTTTTGAACCATTCACCAAGGAAAACACAATAGCTGGGAATATAACAGGAATTTATGAAAGATACATGAATTTTGCCACAGCAATGTTACAGTTTTGACTTGGACAAACCCATAACAAACAAGAAAAAGCCTCTAAAATCTGTAACAGAAGTATGCTTATAAATGATGTTTTCCATTACCCAACCTAAACAGAGGCTAGGAAGAGGCCATGTGAACAACGACCCAATAATCCCTGACCTGGGAATATGAACTAAGCCATGTGAACTTTTCACAAACTGACAATACAGCAAGTCTCTTCAGGAGTTTTGATATGAGCCAAGGCAAAGTTTGATCAACCATCTTAGTACAAATTAACCTGCAGCCTAATGGACCTTCAACCATGATACTTTGGGGCTGGTTTAGATTATATTAATGGTTTATTCAACTGATGCCTCCACCCTTTCCCTGTAGAGCCCTCCCTGATTTGATTCACTAACACAAGACATTCCATATAAAACAAAAACAAAAACAAAAAGGAAGACCAAAAATAAAAAGAAAAGTGAGTCACTCAAGTAAACATGTTAGTGGCAAAAATGTTTAACAAATAGAACACCGTCAAACCAAAACATCTAATAACCTTATTTACTAAAACTACTCAGACATAAATTCTAAAATAACAACATAAATTCTGTAATGAGAGCTCTATGAAATAAGTTAGAGCTGACATCATTGTTGCACCAAGCAGCAAGTCTGAAGGACACATGAAATTTGGGCACACAAGGATTGGATAAACTTATTGGTCTAAAGATACCAGATTACTCTGCCAAGCAAGGGTCTTCAAAACTATTTCAAAGAAAACCATATTATCTGTAAAAGAATGAGATCTCTACTCAAAATCTTAAAGCAAAAAGTTGAATTTATTGCCTGCTTAAGTAAAAAAGAGCTATATTGATCAGATATATGTAGCCTCATTGCACATTGCAAACTGCTAATATTATGCAGGGTTTTGGCAAGAGATTGATTCAGGTTGCATTTGTATGGGAACAAAAGTGGATTGATATCAACTGTAGAATCATATTTTGTGTTGGTTACAGAAGCATGTTTTGTGTTGGTTACAGAGGCAGGAGAGAGTTTTCAATCTTAGAAGCATAGTTTAATATTTTACAGAGATAGTAGTGGTTCAGTGTCAGCCTTGGAAGCACGTTCACCAGAGTAAGTTGACTGCCAATTGGATGACTTTCAAGGCACAAACTTATTACTGATTGATTGGCCTTCAGAGACGTATTCGCCAAAGCAAATTGTCATTGCTCAATCAGAAAGATTTAAATCCAGTTCTGAGTTTTACTTGTTACCATGGCTATAGCACAAGCATTGGTAGATAGGTATAAAACCAGTCCTAGTAGTTGTTTTCCCCATAGCATTAAAACACTCCGTCTTTTCCTAAGAGGTTTTTTTTTAATTTTACGACATTCTACATCAAATCAAAAACCTATCCAAGTTTTGTATTTCTCTAGGTCCCAGATAATAATTGGTAAAAACAAAGCAGTACTCAAGCCCCAGAAAAACAGGATGAAGAATTGGTAATAGGATTTAGTACTTATAATATATCAGGCATGTATTAACTCTAATTTAACTCCTACAGCAGCCCTATGAGACAGGTATTATTATCCTCTTTCTACTTATGCTATGGTAAGACTGGAACACAGAGAAGTTAAGCAATTTGAACAAGTTCACACAGCCAATAAATGGTAGAAGCTAGGATTCAAACCTGGAGTCTCTGAATCTGGAACCTCTTCTCTTATCCATTGTACACACTGATTCTGAAGACAGGGGCTTATGGCGGAGGAATATTTATTTATCTCTGTATGACACAAGCTAGGTAGTACTCCCTTTTCTTCACCAACATACACACACACACAAACACACACACTCACACATGCACAAATGCTGTTTAATTGCTGTGGAAATTGAAACATTAAAGCCACTCAATATTATGGCTAAAGTCTATATACCCACTAGTCATATGAGCCAAGTATTTAACCATAGTAATGGCAATTTTTGATAAAATGTTAATTTAATGCATTTTTTGTTTCAGATGATCCATTAGGTACTTTTTATATACCTCTCCAATTCTCTATACACCTCTAAGTATCATAATAGCCATATTTATGTATAAAATCTATAGATAACTTGACCAAAGCCACCCACCCACAGCTTGAAAAACAAAAAACTACATATGCTACTTTTTGTAATTCATCACTTGGTCATATGCTCTGTGAAGACCAAGAGGTTTCTACCTTGTTTAATGCTTTATGCCCAGAATCCAGCATAATGTCCTCCATAGTGGTATTCCACACTATGAACATAGTATGCTCTGTTAATAAAGATTGAATAGATGGAAGTGTCCAAAACTATTATTTTTTAACTAATTACTGAATTTATGAATAAGATATTGATTCTGAAGAAAAATGCAAAAGTGAAATTTCTTGAGCTGAAAAAAAAAATACAGAGTAATGTTCCTCTTAAAAACTCTATCTGAATGGGATGACTAATAAAGCTGATCTGATTTGATGTTTAGCTGTAGAGATAGCAGCCATGTTTATGTTAATTATCCCTCTGTATTTTATTTACATGAAAAAATACATAATAAGTCAGTGGGTTCCCCTTGTATATAGAATCCAATTCACCTGTTCAGCATGGCTGCTAAGCCTTGCCTTTCTAACTCCACACCTCTAGAACTACAGCAATCAAATTCCTGAAATGCATTGATACCTTTGTGCTTGCTCTTCTTCCTTCTGAAATACTCTCCTCCTCCTTCCTCTCATTTCATCTCTTTCCCATCCTGTAGATTACATGCTAAATATTCTCCCACTTGTCATTTAAGTTATTTTTAAATAAGCCTTATTTTTAGAACAATTTTAAGTTCATAACAAAATTGAGAAGAAGGTATAAAGATTTCCCATATCTCCCTGCTTCCACATATAGCTTCCCCAATTATTCAATATCCTCCAACAGAATGGTACATTTGTTACAAATGATGAGCCTACAGTGACACATCATTACCACCCAAAAACCATAGGGCTCACTCATGGTATTCTCTGGGTAAGTCATTTCTCTCCCTTCATATCACAGCTCATTTAGCTTATTTATTTTTTCTAATTTCTTCCTCCTCCTCCCCTTCTCCTCCTCCTCCTCTTCTTCTTCTCCTCCTTCTCCTTCTCCTTCTCTTCCTCCTCCTCCTCCTCCTCCTCCTTCTCCTCCTTTTAAAATTTTCTCTTCTGTGATATCTGCTGCACTTACTACTGGGTTGAACATAATGTATATACTTAATTTCTTGAATGAATGAAGAGGACTAGACCTATATGCTATAAATCTGAGCAATGTCATTACCTACAAGTAAGACTAGGTGGTCTTAACTGAGTTGATTGGAAGAACGGAAGAGAGTAGGAGGCAGGAAGTGAGTCTGATCTTCTCATAGGATTAGACTGGAGAGTGGAAAATCAAAAAGAAATATTCCTGGTAGGAATATTGCTGTAGTTGAATTTTCTACCTTCAGTCTGGCTACAATATTACTGTTTAGTTTTTTAGATGCAAATCTATTTAGTTATCATTGCTGGTCGAAATTTATTAGCCACTCTTACAAAGAGTTAGCTCTAAGATAGGTCTAAGACAGAGCCATAACTTATGTATGACATCTTCATATTTGATCCTTATTTCTTGTCTTCTACCCCTGTATATCTATCTCCATTCATTCTTTTTATTTAAGCAATATCAGGCTGCATAGAGCTATCTGGACTAAATAAATGTACTCATTCACTCTTCAATACATTTGCATGTAGAATTAATTTTGCCTGGAAGCTCCTTCAGTGTTTGTTCAGCTGCTAAACAATTAATGCTCTAAATCACTCTTCATATTATTCCCCTACTAATAAATACACTCCTGCACTAATGGTCTTTTATGGCATATCTTCACTGTACTATAATTGTTGATTTTCATGTGTCTTTCTGTTGCAGACTCCCTGAGTGAATTGGCATACACACACACACACACACACACATACACACACACACACACACACATACACACATACATATAAGGTATGTCTAGAAAGTATCCAGCCATTGTTAATATAACGAGAATGGTTAGTGCAACATCAATGTAACCTGGAAGCCAAGAAGAGTGGACTGGAATGCACATGCATGAATAATGATGACATCACTGTACTAGTCAGTGGAGCGCCGGTATTGAGTGTTGAGTGAGTGTGTGTATTGTGTGGCTGTTGCATTCAAAATGTCTGAGCAAGTAGAGCAATAAATCTGCATCAGATTTTGTGTTAAGCTTGAACCTTCCTCTGTGGAAACTATTCAGATGATTCAGAAGGCTTTTGGGGATGATGCAATGAGTGCAATGCAAATAAAAGAGTAGCACAAATGCTTCAAGGATGGTCAAGAATCTGTTGAGAGTGATCCACTTTCTGGAAGGCCTGCAACAAGCAGAACACCTGAGAATACTGAACATGTACAGGTTAAGTTAAGAGATGCTGGGAGAACTGTGTGAGGTCCTGAAGTGCCTACTGTGAAGGGGACTGAGGCGTCATTGTCCTATGTACAATGTTTCTTGTATATCGAATTGTCTTCAACAAATATCTCTATTTTTCCCATTACATGGCTGGATGCTTTCTGGAAAGACCATGTATATATATCTCCATTCTCATCTCTTGCTACTATAATCTGGAAATTGGTAGACATATAATAAATGCTTCTACATAAATGAATGAATTTAGATATTTTATAATATCTAAAGTTTGCTAAGAAGTCCATAAAAGATCCAAATTCTAGAATTAGTCCTTCATTCTCTATCACTTGTAGTGGTCCTGTTTTTCTGATTAAAACCTAATGCACTTTTCAAGATGGGGCCCTTCACCCATTTTTGTCACTGATTAACTTACAGGACTTTGCACAGTTTCCTGCGTATAACTATAAGTTCAATAAATATTTTTGCTGGAATAAACAAATCCGTATTCACCCATTCCTAGTATTTTTAATGGGCACTGAGTAAATACTGTCAACTCAATTTAGCATCCTCTATTTCAACCAAGATCGTCTCATGCTCCTGAAGCCTGCTTATTCAAAGTCAATGGAGCAGGGGTAGAAGGGTTATTGGAGACAAGGGATGGTGCAACCACATGATCAATGTGTCCTTTCTCCTTGATTCAATTATCTCAATTTCCATCTGCCACTAATGACATTGAAATGTTAGTTACCCTTTTAAAATTGATTTATGTTTAAATGCAAATTGACTATACTATACAATGACTGTGTATGATAGAATTGGGCATGCTGTTAAACAAGTTAAATGTGTTCATGAAATGCAACTTTGAAAGTGAGATGTATATTTTAATGAATGACAGAGCTTAGGATGAACTTTATGCTGAGTATGTAATGTGGATCTATGGCATTTTTCTTTCGGAAAAACATTGGAGGAACTTGAGTAGCAATTTTCTTTGAAATTAATGCCATGGTGAACATTATCATTTTCATCACCACAAACACTTAAATCAGATTAGAAATGAGAACTAAACTTTACCCATTGTATTCCTAATTTAATTTAAAACATTGAAACTGGAAACATAGTTTGAAACTCATAAATACAGTTATCAAGTGAATGTCTAACAATTCTCTGCCTTCAGCTGATGTAAATATGCATTCTGGTATCTAAAAGAAAAAACAGCAAATATTTTACAGATTCAACAATCCTTTCCAGGATTATATGGAATAAGTATTCCACAAGGCCTCTTTTTTATGAACAGATCTCCCCCATCAATCAATGTACTTAATAAATTACCTGTGAAAATCTAACCCAATTAGCCAGTTACCCATAATATCCCTGCCTCATCATTTCCACAGCTATGTTGAGGAGAATATGACAGAATGCCAGCTCTTGGAGTATTTTGAAATTTCTTCCTATGTTAAATTTTCCTTAATAAAAAGGAGGGGCTTGTTATTAAGCCATCTAGGGTAGACAGATATATGGAGGAAAAAAGTGATTACCTATTAAAAAAGTGATTATCCTATTACTCATTATTTTTGTAGGATATTAAATATTATCTGTTTTGAGGATATTATAGATTAATGTAGCAATGAATTATTATGATAATGATTCCAATTTTTTGTGAAGTATGTCTGATACTCAATCTTAAGTAGGCACCTCAAAAATCCAGTTGAAATAAATTGGTTTATTAATTAATAATCCAGAAATAGTCAAGATTTGATATGACCCTAAAACTAGTTTGTAAATTTCTCTTGCTCTATTCAATATGCAAATATATTTAATAAGGAAAAATTATGATAAGATTCACAAATCATTAAGATGATCAAAACTTGGTTATGGATATGTAAACTTCTACTTAAGAGATATTGTATTGTAGTAATGCTATGGTTCAAAAGTCTTGGGTTCTAACAAATAAAGCCAAATATTTGTACAAAATCATTCTTGATTTTCAAGTATATATTTTTTCCTAAATCGAAGTTAACCTGTAATCAAAATCTAACAAAATGTTTCCTTCTAGTATTTTATTTTATTATTGATGCTTATTTCTTCTGGAGTTCCTCTGAACTTTTCTCAGGTCTCTAAGGCTGTGAGAGTACTACTTAACCTGGGACAAGAATAGGGTTTTTGAAGAGAGAAGACACGTCTTTACAAATGGATTTGTCTTGGATCTGTTACTCTTGTTGCCATATTGCACCACATTTCAGTGAATCTCTAGAGGTTTAGATATTCAGATACAAGGTGGTCATCGAACACCTGGAAGATTCATGGCAAACAGGACATCACCAAGACATATAGTCATCAGTCTGACCAAAGTCAAAGTAAAGGAGAAAATCCTACAAGCTGTAAAATGAAAGCAACAAGTTAACTTCCAAAGGAAAACCCATCAGAGTAGCAGCAGACTTCTTAGCAGAGACCTTTCAAGCCAGAAGGGAATTAGGGTCCCATCTTTAGTCATATTAAACAGAATAATGTCCAATCAAGAATTTTGGGCCGGGCACAGTGGCTCATGCCTGTAATCCTAACACTCTGGGAGGCCAAGAGGGGCAGATGATTCGAGCTCAGGAGTTTGAGACTAGCCTGAGCAAGAGCAACACCCCATCTGTACTAAAAAAAAAAAGTAGAAAGAAATTAGCTGGATAACTAAAAATATATAGAAAAAATTAGCCGGGCATGGTGACGCATGCCTGTAGTCCCAGCTACTCAAGAGGCTGAGGCAGGAGGATCACTTAAGCCCAGGAGTTTGAGGTTGCTGTGAGCTAGGCTGATGCCATGGTATGCTAGCCCGGGCAACAGAGTGAGACTCTGTTTCAAAAAAAAAAAAAAAGAATTTTGTATCTTGCAAAATTAAGTTTTGTAAATGAGAGAAAAATAAAATCTTTCTCAGACAAGCAAACACTATGGGAATTCATTGCCACTAAACCTGCCCTACAGGAAATGCTTAAAAGTGCTCTGTACGTATAAACAAACAATACCCACCCACCAATGTAAAAACACCCTAAAGTTAAAGCTCACAACCTTTACAAAACAGTTTCACAAGGGAGAAAACAAAGCAACTAGATATCATTCAACATGATGAACAAAACAGTATCCTGAAAGTGATACATGTTCATATTTATAAACTACTAAAATTTGATAAAATGTCTACTTTTCATCCTGTGTTATGACCACATTTATAGTTACATAATATTTAAAAGAGAATATATTTTATCCCTCAATATATTAGTTCTAAGTTTATTTCCTATCCCTAAGAGTAAACTATTATATGATTAGAGTACACCTAGGAGCATTTATTCATTCTGTTACAAACACTTTAACATATTTTTTGTGATTGTCACAAACCCTTGAAATGTGTCTATTATCTTCCCAATCTTGCTCATTAGGACACAGAGAGCTTCTTGTCCTATATCACAATGCTAGAAAATGGGATTGTTCTCTTGATTTCTTTTTCAGATAGTTCATTTTTAGTATATAGAAATGCTGATTTTCATGTCTTGATTTTGTGTCATGCAATTTTACTGAATTTGTTTACTGATTCTAGTAGCTTTTTAGTAGAGTCTTTTAAGGTTTCCTGTATATAAAATCTTGTCATTAGCAAACAGTGACTATATTACTTTTTCTTTTCTGTTTGGATGCCTTTTCTTTCTTTCTCTTGACTGATTATGTTGGCAGCAATGATTTTCAGTACTGTGTTAAAATAGAAGTGGTGAGAGTGGGTATCTTTGTTCTAAATCTTAGAGTAATGGTTTTCAATTTTTCACATTGAGTATATGTTATCTGTGGCCTTCTCTTATATGGCCTTTATTATGTTGAAGTACATTCCTTCTACAGCTCATTTGGTGAGAGTTTTTATCATGAAAGGATGTTGAATTTTGTCAAATGTTTTTTCTGTATCTAATGAGATGATCATACTGGTTTGTCCTTCATGCTGTTAATGTGATGTATCACATTTATTGATTTATGTATGTTGAACTCCTATTGCATACCAGCGATAAATCACACTTGATCATGGTGAATGATCCTTTTAATGTGTTCTTGAATTTGTTTTGCTAGTATTAATATTTTGTTGAGGATTTTTGCATCTATTTTCATCAAGAATCAATATTCATGATGCAAGAACTGATCAAGAATTCTTGATCAATTTACTTAATGCAAGTAATTCTCCTTTGTTGTAGTGTCTGGCTTTAATATTAGGGTAATGCTGGCCTTATAAAAAGAGTTTAGAGGTATTTCTTCCCCTTCAATTTTCTGGAAGGGTTTGAGACATATTAGTATTATTTCTTTAAATGTTTGGTAGAAGTTAGCAGTAAAACCATCAGGTCCTGGGCATTTCTTTGATGGGAGACTTTTTATTACTGATTCAATCTCCCTACTCATTAGTAAGTGTGTTGAGATTTTCTATTTCATCATGATTCAGTACCGGAAGGTTTTATGTGTCTAAGATTTTATCCATTCCTTCCAGGTTACCCAATTTGTTGGCATATAAATGTTCATAGTAGTCTCTTATGATCCTTTGTATTTCTGTGGTATCAGCTGTAGTGTTTCCTCTTTCATTTCTGATTTTATTTAAATCTTTTTTCTTGCATTAGGTGAAGGTTTATTGATTTTATTTTTTCAAGAAGACTAACTCTTAGTTTTATTGATCTTTGTCTTGTTTTTCTAGACTCTATTTTATTTTGGCTCTGATTTTTACTATCACCTTCCTTACTTCTGCTAAGTTTGGGCTTAATTTTTTATTCTTTTTTTAGTTCTTTGAAGAGTAGTATTAAGTTGGTTGAGATTTTTATTCTTTTTTGATGTAAGCATTTATTGCTATAAACTTTTCTTTTAGAACTATTTTGCCATATCCCATATGTTTTGGTATGCAGTGTTTCCATTTTCTTTTGTCTCAAGGGTTTTTTTTTGGAATTGTTGTTTTTTATTTGGCCTCGTAATTTGCCAGCTTCCTTAGGGTAGAGCGCAGTTGTGCTTTTCATATCTGATTTTTACTATCTATCATAATATATATTATGGATATAGTAGGATTTTTTTTAATGTCCCCTTTAATTTCTTCATTGAACCATCAGTTGTTCAGGACTATGTTCAATTTCCATGTATTTGTGAATTTTCCAAAATAACTCCTGTTATTGATTTCTAGTTTCAGACCATTGTGGTTAGAAAAGATACTTGATGTGATTTGAATCTTGTTTACTTTGTTAATACTTGTTTTTTGAAATAACATATGAATTATCCTGGGAAATGTTCCATGTATGCTTAATAAGAATGTGTATTCTGTTGCTGTTGGATAGAATGTTCTGTATATATTTGTTCACTCCATTTGGTCTATAGTATTATTCAACTCCAATGTTTCCTTATTAATTTTCTGTCTGGATGATCTGTCTACTATGTAAAATAGAGTATTGAAGTCTTCTACAATTATTGTATTGCAACCTACCTATTGTAAATATCAGATCCTTTAATATTTGTTTTATATATTGGGTGCTCTGATGTTGGGTGCATGCATATTTACAATTGTTATATCTTCTTGATGAATTGACTCCTTTATTATTACATAATGTCCTTGTTTGTCTATTTTTACAGTTGTCAATTTAAAGTCTATTTTGTCTAATAGAAATATAGCTACCTTGCTTTCTTTTGGTTTCCATTTGTGTGGAATACCTTTTTCTACTTCTTCACTTTCAGTCTATTTGTGGCCCTAAAAGTGAGATGAGTATCTTGTATGCAGCATACACAGTTGGGTCTTGTTTTTTATCCATTTTCTCAGTCTATGTCTTTTCATTGGAAGATTTAATCCACTTACATGCAAGGTAATTATTGATGGGTAAATATTTACTACTGTTATTTTGTTCATTGTTTTCTGGTTATTTTGTAGATACTTTGTTTTCTTTCTTTGTCTCCTGTTGTCTTCCCTTGTGGCTTGATGATTTTCTGTAGTGGTATGCTTTGAATCCTTTCTATTTTAGTTTTGTGCTTATATATTTGCTTTGTGGTTATCATGATGCCTACGTATAGCATCTTATACTTGTAGCATCCTATGTCAAGCTGATAACAACTTAATTTTGATTGTATACAGCAACTCTACACTTTTACTACCCCCCATTTTATGTTTTTAATACTAGAATTTACATCAGTTTGTAATGTGTATCTTTTGTCAATTTATTTTAGCTATAGTTGTTATTAATAGTGTTGTCTACTAACTCTAGTACTATGGATAAAATTGCTTTACTGATCATCATTATAGTCCCAGGGAATTATGAACATGGCTCTATATTACTCATACCATTGAGTTTATGCTTTTGTATGTTTTGTGTTATTAATTAGTGGCTTTTTGTTTCAGCTTAAAGAACTCCCTTTAGCTATTCCTATAAAGCAGGTCTAGAGGTGATGAATTCCCTTAGCTTTTGTTTGTCTGGAAGTTTTTATTTCTTCCTTATTTCTGAAAGACAGATTTGATGCAGAAAATATTCTTGGCTGTCAGTTTTCTTTTTTTCTTCAGCACTTTTAATATATCATGCCAATCTCTACTGGCCTGTGGGATTTCTGCTGATAAATCTAATGATAGTCATACTGATAATCCTTCATGTGTGATGTGTTTTTTATCTTCTGCTGCTCTCAGAATTTTTCTTTGTCTTTGATTTTTGATAGTTTGCTTATTATGTGTCTTGGTGAACTCCTCTTTGGGTTGAGTTGATTGAAGATCTCTATGCTTCCTGGAGAAAGAGAGAGAGAAAGAAAGAGAGAGGGAAAGATTAATGAGGAACTTATAGATTAAGTGATATTTAAGATACATATAAACCAACAATAAGATATGAAACTTGCTTGATCATATCTCAAACCAATCAAATTTTAAAATAAATTATGAGAAAATCACAATAATCTGAATACTGACACACTGACAAGATACTTGGTAATATCAAGGAAATACTGTTCACTTATTTGGGTTGATATCAGCATTGTGGTTATGTTTTTTAAAGTTCTTACATTACAGAGATACAACTTGAAATATTTATAGATGAAGTGATATGTTGATTATGTTGAGTAAGATTTGTTTTTAAATAATATGGAATAGGGAGAAAAGATTGACCATAAGTTGGAAGCTGTGTACCTTAGAATTCCTTATATAATTGTTTACTTTTGGATATGTTTGAAATTTTCCATAAGCAATTACAAAATAAAAAGAAGAGAGAAATAATTTGATTTGCCTGTTTGTGAGGCTATTCTTTTTTTCTGATGTATTGAATGGATTGTAAACATCCTGGGTGAATGAGAAGAGTGGAAGAGGAGATGTGAGGCCATTTATTGATCAACACACATCATCCCCTGCTGATTACACATTAGCAAACATTTTTCACTTTTTCCTATGGATTAGAATCATGTATTCACCACACAGAGAGACTCTGGAGTTAAATAAGACTTGGGTTCACATGCTAGTTCTAAGCCTCAAGAGCTGCATGATGGCAGGTACTGTAGGGTAATGCAGCTATGTGGTTATGTGGCTAAGCTAATAAACATCTTTTACCCTGAAAGCCTAGACATAGTATATAAGAGGACCCAGAGATTCTTTTTAATAAATGACTAGGTCTATCTCATTAAGATGAAAAACAATTTTGTCATGTTGTATCCTGAATTTAAAAATATGTCATATATATTTATTACTTAAACTTTCACCCTGACAAATATAAATTTGACATTTTAAGTTTTTAAGTGGTATAGGGAATTTTAAATATTGCTAAGGATCCTTCACTTTGTTTCTTCTAATATTTCAGAGCCAACTCAGTACCCCCCTGGGTAATGGTGGCCAAGATTTTAAGTTATTCCTTAGTTCTGATTATTACAGCAGCTCATTTTACAATGCTATCTTCTGCCATTGATCCAAGATTTCCTCATTTTTTTAAAAAAGTAAATATCTGGAAAGTACAGGAAAGTATTTTCTTTCTTTTTGAACTTGGCTAGTAGAATACCAGGAAAGCCAAAGAAAAAGTCTGTCAGAAATATTTTCTTCTCAGTTGCACTGATGACATTTCTGTCAGGTTTTTGGAAAGACCATAATATACAGATGTTAAATGCTTAGTTGGAATTGAAAATTCTTGTCCATTCCTTGTGGTAAGGAGTGAATCAAGCAGTCTGTCTGTACTCTTGCCCCGATTTTTATGAAACTGACCATACTGAATTTTACATTAAGGTAGTAGAGCAATAAAGTGAACATCACCAGTGCTTTGCTACAAAACAACTCTCAACATTGCTTTGTGTGACTTGACAAGAATCCATTTTTAATGTCCAGTTCAGTTAGAGACTGATGTGGAAAAGTTATCAATGGCTTTATAATGGAAAATAAAAATTACTACTAATTGTGTGGGACAAATTGCTGAAACCAGACAAGGACCCTGTCTTAATAAATTTTGAAAAGTGGCAAATACACGGACTGGACACCGGAAAACTCTTAAAGAAAGGATCTAAAAAAGGAATAAATCATGAGATTCAAGGCCACACTCTAAACACTGCCATTCTTAATATCTGCCTAGTGACTTTAACCAATATAAAGAATCCAAAAATTATATGCCTTATTGCAACACCCTCTAGCTGGATCTAAAAGGCTGTAACATTGTGTGTGTGTGTGTGTGTGTTTTCAAACTTCTTTACGACTTTTAGTCTCTTTGAAAAGCCCTATATGAAAAAGTTGAGGTTCCTTTTTTCTTGAACTTATCCATACTGAATGAATACATCCAGGATAATTTGTAAAATGAAGATTGAATTATTTATTTAGAGCTATCAAAATTTTTCCTGTGTAGCTGAGTATGTGTACAAGGTTTATGTCAATGAGGTCGACAGAGAGATTGACCATCCCAACATGTATGCTAGATATCCTCACCAACCTAGCCTACCTGTCAGGGCAGACTCACTCCACAAGTATCTCGGCCACATTTCCCTTATTCCTTAAGGACTTAGAAACCATCCTTTGGAGCTATTTGCCTAATCAAGCACCAAAGATTCTGTTAAAGGGAGTCTTTCAGGAGTATCAGCAGGTTTTAGAAACTACCATGTATTAGAACTCCCATGAATATTCTCTTTTCTCAACTTCTCATACAGAAGTAGAATTTGTAAAAAGAGTGCTATACATTATTATGTTCATATTATTATGTTCAGTGGTGAGACAAAAGAGGGAGGATTAATTCTGGCTGGCCAGATCAGGAAATTCTTCATAGACTTGAATCTTGAAGATGAGAAGATTGTGAGTTTTAAATGGGGGGAAAATACAAAAAAGAGGGGAAAATTTACTTGATCACTTATGTCCTAGGCTTTCTCACAAAAACTTCACTAATAGATGTCAATCAGCCATCTTATTCCTGTAATCCATCTGGAGAAAACTGCCTCAAGAATAGACAATTGAAAAGGAAGACCTTCTCTAGATCCATGAAAATGTATAGTGAAACATCATCTTTCAGGAGTGAATTAGTTCTACGTTTCATAAAGACAAAAAGATGAACTGCAGGATACAGAATTTATTTAAATTCCAGAATATGCACAATCACTCAGAATTGCTGGAAGAAACTTCTAGGTACGGTTTGAGAGATACAAATCGATATAACAGATATTAATTAAGCAGTGTATAGATGTACATAAGGAAGCAACAATTAAATTTTAGAGAGGCACAATTTTTATAGAGGTAGCAGATACCCTGGATGAATTACTAAGGCATGTTTTTGGTTTTTTAAATTTTTCAAATGTGCTCAGACAAGGTAGGTTTATAGATCATTAATGTAGGAAATATTTGATTATAGAGTTGAAATAGTAAGCATTGTTGCAATTACAGTACTTTTCAGTAAAAATTTATAATCTAGTATAATAAATAAGGCAATAGGTTTGGTTCTTTGACTTTTAAGCATTTTATTGAATATTTCAAAAGCAATAAATAAAAAGCATGTCATATGGAAGGTAGAGAAATATAAATAAAATGTATATATTGCCATTACATTCCTATAAATAGATAACATCTTGTTTCTTGATGTGCAGGTGAGTGGGAGACAGAGTACAAAAATATTTCAATTGATAAATATTTCAGGTAAATTCCTTTTCTCATTTTCTCCAAGAATACTATCACATACAAAATACTTACATTGAATAATTATATAAATTCATTTAATTTATATAACACATATCATGGACCAGTTATCTTGTGTATTAGTTAGAATTAAGTGACAAAATTTCATCCTGCTTCCAGCATAAAAGCAAGCAGGAGTATTAATATAATTCTCTCTTATAGAAAAGTCTTTGTAGTCATTTAAGAGTTGTATAAATACTTTCACGTTATTATTCCTCCAGGCATTGCTTCTATTCTCAATCTATACTCATCCTGCACCAAAACAGATCTATTTTCTATATATGTTAGTGGCTCTTGCTCCTCTATCCTGATGCTCCCTCCTGTATCCCTGTAGTTGCCACTTGACATGTGCTTTTATCTCTTTGGCTCTAATTAACACCAGCTGCAAAGGAGACTTGGAACAGTTTTTTTTGTTTTTTTTTTTTTTTCTGATCTGTCATGTGCCTAGATCTTCTGCCTCACCTATCTAACTGCACAAAGCATAGCAATCAACAAAATCTTAGGGGTCCTTGCCTCATAGAAATTGTAGTCCCGTGCGTTTAATGAACACATATTTACTGAACTCATTTGGTGTATTCATTTCCTGTGGCTTCTGTAACAAGTCATCACAATCTGAGTGGCTTAAAACAGCAAAAATTTATTCTCTCACAGATCTTGAGTTCAGAAATCCAAAATCACAGTGTCATTGGGACTGCACTCTTTCAGGGAGCTCCACAGGAGTAACTGGTCTTTGTCTTTTCCAGCTTCTGGTGGTAGCTGGGATTACAGGGCTGCTGGCCACATTGGTCTCTGCCCTGCTTCTGTCTTCGTATCTCTTCTGTGTCTCTGAGGAAACTCTTCTGTCTGTCTCAAGTCTCCTCCTGCTTTTCTCTCATAAGAACACTCATCACTGGATTTAGGACCCACCTAGATAGTCTAGGATGCTCTCCTCATCTCAACATTCTTAACACTTTAAGTGTCACTTAAAATAGTAGCTTAGCACAGAGATTTTGCTGACGCAAGATACAATGTAAAGAAATGAGAGCATGTGAATCTGTTGATACTGTTTTTATCTGTGCAATAAACCCTTCATGTTTTCCTGTCATGGAAGGTACACTGTCTGTACAAACACTCACTAAATTTACCGAATTCAGTCCAACTTCAAAACGTTTATCTTGGAAGTTGTTGAAGATATCTATTCCCTGTGTTCTGTTTGCAAGTGCCCAAAGACAGTAACTCTTTTAAGCAAAGAAAAACTTTCATTATGACCCGAATGAAATGTAAAACCTGTGCTGAGTGACTAGTATCAGTTGATTCACCCAAATCAATTGAATAATATATATTTTCCTTTTTAAGTATTGCATGAAGTTGTTCTGTTAAGTTGAAGCCTAATTCATGCTGCCAATCAGTTACGATTCTCCTTGAAAGAGGCAGTTGTTTGTATTTGAAACGTTATCAGGGTCTAAGCACCACCCTACAACTTCAACAGTGCATTCTTTCACAATTTCTATAACACTGAATGGCTTCCTCTTTTTTCCAAGTGTATAAGCTACTTTATAAGTTGCTTCCATGGCATTATTTCCAGGTCTTACTGCTGCTTGAAAGAATTGTCTTTGCTTTTGCTTTTCATCTTTTAATTTCTGCAATACAACCTTTTGTGCCTCTCCCTCTAATTTAAAATATTTATGGTCCTTATAAGTGTTATAATTCTGATGAGCATGGAATTTCTTTGATGTTGATATTGCAGTATTACAAAGCAAGCAAATGATCTTATCTTTAGTAGAAACAAGATAATATTGCAATTCTCAATCCTCATTCAAAAATCTGTATCATTCCTTCAGCATTCTCTTGGTTTTCTTTGATATAATGGGCTGTTAAGCAGACAGAACTAAAAAATACTATTGAGCTGTACAACTATTCACAAATTTCAATTCAAACAGGAACACGATGCACCATTGTCAAAGCTGATAAAAGATTGGTATACTTGACCCCCATAAACTCTCGCCAACCAGCCTCATGCGGTAGTGGTGCCAGTCAGGCAGGGAGAGTTAGAACTAAATCATAAGCGTAGCAGCCATCAACTTAGCCCTAATGGCTTACCAGTGTTCTAATTGTGCCGGTCAATCTGGGAGGATTATTTCATTGAAACTTATTATTTGTTGTCTTAAATAGGTTCATTTTAAAAATAAAATAAAAATATAAAAGATGAACAAAAAATGTATTAATAAGAATAAATGGATTTGTCCTGTAAAATTTGGATTCGGTCAAAAGGCCACAGCTAAAGGTCTAGAATGCCACATGAGCATTAAGGACGCAGGTTCCCCCACCCCTATTGCAGGTTATGCTGTCCAATACAAGCCCAAGGCTTTCACCCTAGTTCTCCTCTGCTGTATTCAGGAAATATCAGCTACGTTTAATTGCCCAATTTAAACTTAACTTGAAAGGTACATCTTCTGTATCAAGTCAGAGTAAGCTTATGAATGCCAAATGTTTAGAACAGTCCGTTATTTCGATATCAGCCCCCTCATGCCTTCCATTGTGTGATTAAGGTTTGACTGCAGTTTTATAAGACTTTATCTATAAAAGGTTTCACTTTTTGATAGCTCCTTAAATGGTCATGTGGAATGCAGCTGTTGAACACACAACTAAAACAGATATATAGGATATAAATAACACACAGGATAACTTTCTAAGATGCAAATAATTTCTATTCTACAGCTACCATGGAATAAAAATCCTAGCAAAAATGTTGCACAGGAAGTTTCAGAAAGAAGATTGAAAAACCAGATCTGCTTCCTTTCTGTCTGTTTCTCTGTTAGTGATTTTCCAGACACAGTGTAGAGATTCTGGTTTGAAACAGCTTTAGGCAGGGCTTCAGAGAGGTTTTATTCCATAAAAGCACACTATTTCCATTAAAGTCCACAATGAGAGCTGAAGGATATGCCATTCTTTCACGGGAAGCAGCACTCATAAATCTTAGTAACATAAGCAATTCCAAAATAAAATCAAATAGAAGCACAGAACCATTTGTGGGCTGCTTTTCACGTATTTTTTTTTTTTTTGAAGAGCCAAAGAGTTCCAAAGAAATAAAGCTGCATTTTAAGCCTATATCCTATCTCATGCAGGTAATATCTTCTGCTTTTAACCTCCACTTTGTCAAAGTGATGTGTGAATGCATGAGCATAAAGTCACCTGAGTGACCCATTAGGGCACCCCAAGAAGTTTTGTGATCACATAAGTAGACTAATGTTCACGTGAACCAGTAATGAACATCTCTTCATCAAACTCCTTAATCTCCATAATTTTTCGGGCTCTGAAAATGGTATTTGATTTATAGTTCTATAAATTTTATTGTTTCAGATTTTTGGTTTTCTCTAAATCTAATCACGGCTGTTGAAGGAAAATTCAGAAGTTCCCTCTCAGTTTTTCTTTTTACCAAAGAAATGAATGGGTAAATAAACCCCAGCTAAACCTTTCACGTGTCTGGTGTCCCAGAAGAGCAAAATGGTTGGCTTGGAATTAAAGGAAAATGTAACAATTTTTGATATGTTGCAAGATGAATAATGAAAAGATTGTGTGAAATAGTGTATGATGTGATGAAAAAAACTCAAAAAGTAGCATTTCCAATGTCAACATTTTCCCCTGGGCTCTGTTTTGAGCCCAGAGAAATCCTTTGTGTATGCCCTGTAATTTTTAACTGGGAAGAAAAAGTAAGCAAGAAATATGTTTCTTGGGCCTCTAGTTTGACAAGTCTATTGATCTCTTACAAAGTAACCTGGAGCCTAAAGATTTCTGTAGTAAATATATGGGTTGGGAAACACTCCACTGTTAGGGCTTATTTATTAAGCTATTAATACTACCTTCTTTTGTGAGTAAGTACCAGTGCTGCATGAAATTAACAGAATTCCACAGCTGGAAACAAACACAATGATTTGATATCTGTGATTCGTGTTTTTGGAAGGGAAAGATTTTATGAGTTTTCATTGCAAGACAGACTGAAGTTTAAAACTTAAAGAAGGAACTGGAATTACTTTGGTTGGACCATTACAGTCTGGAAGTATGACAGAAGGCTTTGTTTTTCCTCGGCTTGTGGCAGTGGAAGGGTTTTTAATAATAGATGGCTGACCCCTTCAGTGGAAGTGGGAACTGCCTTGTTATCAAATAGTCATCTGGAAAATATTCTGAAATTAGGAGGACCTCACACTTTAAAAAGACAATATCGTATCTTAAAGTGAATAAAGAGCATGATTTAGGCTACTTAAACCCTTATTTAAATGAGCAACTTCTAAGTTTTTTATATGATATGATCAATGTGGTCTCTTTAACATTCATAAAGTGATGTTTAGCAAAAAATTCCAAAAGTTAATTGTGAAGTAGATTTTAGTAAGCCAGTATGTACAAGTGTTTTGACTTAAATTTGTTTTCTTACAAGGGCTGTGTAACAAATTAAATGCACATAAAGGTATCGTAGTAGAGTATTTTTTAACATTAATATTTGAAGCAATATGTTACTGAGATCCAAAATATTTGGGGGGATGTAACACATCTCTAAAATTATAAGCAAAGAATAACGGAATCCAGATATAGGAAACTTAGGAACTCTTGCTTTGGTCAACCATCTATTAGCTATGACTTTGAATCATCCTTTTACTTTCCCAGTCCTTATCTGATAAATGTATGTGACAGGTAGGTTATATTAAATGACCCTGATGTTTCCTTCTATCTCTGAAATGTTGTGATTCTAAGTCAATAAAAAATAAAATATAATTTAGCAGACAATATTTGCTTTTCTACATAGCTCTTAGGATTTGGGAATTTGTAAATGGAAGTTAAATACATGAAAATTTTCATGACAGAAATATCTCAATATTATCACAGGTTATCATTAATCCAATTATTCACTTTTTCTGCCAGATACTTGGTGATACAGGAAGGATTCTGTAGTTCAGTCAGAAGACAAGCTATAAATAATTACATGCAACATAGTAGGTGATACAATAAAAGCACTTTAGTATAGCGAGCAAGAGCACGGACTTTGAAGTCATTGAACACCTGCGTCTACCATGTATTAATATTCACTCTGTGATCATGGTCAAGTTGCTATACTAATCCAAACCTCAGTTTCCTAAAATGGGGGTAATAATGATGATTAAATGAAATAATAATTGCCTCACTCTTAGTAAATGTTTGATAAGCGTTAACCATTGAGCTCAGTCATGCACTTAGATGTGCTATAGGAGCATGGAATTGCAAATGGTTTCCTGACTGGAGACGTGTGTGTGTGTGTGTGCACCTGTGTGTACATGTATGGAGAAGGTGTATGTACATGTGTGTTTACTGGCATGAGAAGAGAGGGTTGGGAATTAAGTAAGGCAAGTATTTAAATATAGATGTGAAATTTTATAAAATATCTTGTGTTCAAAGGATTTACAGTTTAATCCTTCTGGAAACATCAGTGAAACACTCAAGGTTTCTAAGTAGTCGTAGGATAGCAGTATCAATAAACTTACTGATTTAGGAAAATCATGTTCAAGGTAGTGTGGAAAATTGATGAATGGAAGTAAAACTGGTAACAGTGAGGCACCAGTTGGAATAGTCTAGGCAAATATTGATGGAGGCCAAAACTAAGGTTGAAGTAGTGGAAAAAGAAGGAAGAGAGATTGAAGAGAGAGTTCTGAAGTAAATAGGTGTGTGTATTAGTCAGGGTTCTCCAGACAAACAGAACCAATAGTGTGTGTGTGTGTGTGTGTGTGTGTGTGTGTGTGTGTGTTGGGGGGGGCAGTGTTTATTTTAAGGAATTGGCTCATGTGACTATGGAAGCTGGCAAGCCCAAAATTGGCAGGGTGGGATAGCAGGCTGACAACTCAAGAAAGAGCCAGTGCCCTGGTTCAAGTCTGAAAGCTGTCTGCTGGCAGAATTCCCTCTTGCTCAGGGTAGGTCAGATCTCTGTTCTATTTAGGCCTTCAACTGCTCAGGTGTGGCTTACCTATATTACAGGAAGCAATCTACTTTATTCAAAGTCCACTAACTAAAATGTTAATCTTGTCCAAAAACACCCTCACAGAAACACCCAGAATAATATTTAACCACGTATCTGGGCACAGTGGCCCAGCTAACTTGACACATAAAATTAACCATCACAGGTATGTATTGAAGATTGATTAGAAAAAAACAAAACAAAAAAAAAGAGGGCAAGAAAGTGAGACTAAAGAAGGTCTTCCTCTTGATACAGGAGGCAGCATTATCAGAAGTAAGACAAAAAGGAGAAACCGACTGTGGATGGAAGGGACAGGGTTGAATAATGAGTTTGATTGAGCATATTGAATTTGAAATGGCTGTGGATAATCCAAATGAAAGTGTTTCTTAGAAAATTTGAGGTATTAGTCTGAAGCTTAAATAATAAGACAAGGCTCAGAATAAAGACTCAGAAATCAATGGTCTACTCATCTGAGAACATACCTGAGATTCATGAGGGCCGTGATTCTCAAACCTGAAGCTCCTAAGAATCATCTGTGAAGTATTTTAAAAATACAGATTCTAGTCCCCACTCCAGAAATATTAAGTTAGAATTTGGGGAGCTGTAGCCCAGACATCCCAATTTAGAAAGTCCCATAAATGCAGCCAAGTTTGACAGCAACTAGCTTAATGTTTGGGAACTGCTGGCTTAAAGAACAGGGCACGAAACTAAATATGAGACCAAGAAAGAAGGATACACGGTAGGGAATAGCACATTTTAAGGGGGAACAGATTAGGAGACCCCATAAAAGTAATCATCAGCAAGTCAAGTAGGAATAACATCATCAAGAAGACAAAAATAATTTTAAGGAGAGCTGGGTCAAGAGTATCAAATGGGGTGGTGATGTGAGTAAAGATAAGCAATGTAAAGGACTTTTAACATTCCTCAATTGAAGCTCATTTGATCTACTAATAGCCAAAGGACCACTCAAGTCTCAGGAGTAGTAAACTCCTACTGCCCAGTCTCACTTGCAGTTTCCTCCCAGCCAAAAGCAGCTGTTTGACCAGAGGGCAGCCGGCCAGGACATTTTTTGTTCTACTGAACTAGGAAGCAAGACAGGCACAAAACAAGATATAGAATCAAAGAAAAAGACTAAATAAACGATGTCATAGACATCAGCCTGACCATGATGTTTAGAAACCAACAGGATGACATGAAAAAGTCACTGTATATATCTTCCAGCTGGAAAATGTTTCTAAGTAAAGAAAAGAGGGCAGAGAATTCTCAAGTGATTTGTTGACACTATAAGTTGTAAAGAGAGTGCAACAAATCCTACCTCAATGTCACTACAACAAATGTCAGCCTTGTCTCAAACAAGCCCTGCATTCATCTGAATTTACATTACAACTTCGCATCAGAGCCACGTCCTAAAAGAAGATGCTGTAGAACCACAGCTATGATGTAATCAGAACATGTCTCTTAAAGCTTAAGGCCATGCAACTAAACCTCCCCAAATAGCCAACCTAGGAAACAGGCCTATCTCCTCTACAGGGGAACAATCACTCATAACATTTTGATCTCACTCTGGCAGGCCAGTAGAGTATGCTGTAATGCAGGTGGGAAATTAGTGGGAATTTATTGAAATTGAACACAAAATTGGGCTCTGCTGCACCAGGTTCTACCCATTACATAACTAGTATATTTGAAAATTACTGACAGAAAGCTGGGATACCTGGACTTTTACTTAATCTTTAATTTGCTAATTTAGGTACTATAAGTACACAGGTTGAGAAGTCTCTTGCTTAAAAAATGAGTGAGGAGAGCCAATCCTGTCTTCCACCTTTTGTTGTACTTAATTATATTAGAAACGTTTCCTGGTTTGGAAGATCAACTGAAACAAAACATCACAAATAATAATATATTCATGAGAAAATATAGCTGATTTTAACTCAGAAGATTCTCATTACTGCCAATATTTTCATTAGATTATTCAAATTAAATGATCCTGGAAAGCATTATTAGCTCACTGTTTCGGTACTGCTCTAAGTCACTTGAACATCTATTTCTTCCTAATTCAATTTTTCTCCTGTATACTAGAGGCATAATGCTGAAGCTAATGCTTTCTGTATACCAGAGGTTAGTCAAATAAGCAATATTCATGGCTGATTTGAAATTCAGGGTCTTGCCTGACAAAATGAGCTCCTCCTCACAACACAAGATTACACCAATTCACATTCTCTATGTTCATGAAATTACTAAGAATAAGACCCATACAAATGGGGTAAACGCCAACACAAATGGTCTTATTGTATTATCCACTACCAATACAACCCACCAGAATGTCACTATAGATTAAAATCAAGAGGCAAAGGGGCCTTTAGTGTCTAATTTAAGTTTTTTAATTCATAGATAAGAAGCAGAAGGTTGGAATTGAGAAATAATTTATCCAACATCATACAACCAGTGAGGGACAGAGTCTGACCTTGAACTCAGGTCCTTTTGTGTACAGATAAGCTTTTATCTTTCTAATGTCAAGGTAATGCTATAATTTCTCGAAGAAATTTATGACTTGATAACTCTTCCATGTCTGACAAGTCCACACTGCCCCGACTACCTATATTTTTTCCCCTTTTTGCTTTTCGTCAGCATCTGTCTTTTCATTTTTGTCCTTCTGGCAATCCATTCCCCAACTCTTCAGTGTGATTTATTTTTTCCTTCGTATGTCTGAACAGATTTAAATTTCTATCCTGAACTTCAACCTTGTCATCAAGAAACAGTATTTTGGCTACTTATTGTCTCAGGGGCAGATCAGACCTACAGGGGTCTGAGGTAATCTGGCCTTAAAGTTTTACTCTGGGGTGACCCGAGTCCTTGCAAAAACATTTTCTATCTTGGTCTTTAGATTAGGAAACTCTGAATGGTATGATGGAGAGATTCAGGAGAGCTGAGAATTTATAATAAATTTTATATATTTTGGCATACCCAAACTGCAGAGCCATGTTATATTTAGATTGTTGCCATATAAAATAGTTGTTCATTGCTTCACATAAATATATATGTTATGTGCTAACACTTATTTGTAGTGGAAGTGCATTTGCTCTGTGACAGTTCTGATTCTGGAACTCTAAGAAAGGGAATATAAAATAAGCAGCTGCTCATCTCATAACTTCTCAAAACTTTTTTATGTGTATTACAGGGTTCTGCAGAGCTGCAAATGACAGAAGAAACAGACACACATATTATGATTCACCCAGATATAAAAAACAAGTCAACAGCAATATACCTTTCTGTGTGATTTAGTTACAATAGCCCTGTTGTTAATTTTACATTAACTGGCCAGAAATATCCAAAGTGCTCTTGCTAAAATCCCAATTTCAATTATTGAATAATTTAAAACAAAGTATAATGAGGTTCATGTATTTGCACAATTTCATTTCTGTGATGTACTCAGAAAAGGGAAGAATAGATGACTGAATGCTCGGGAATCCTTGCCTTCCTTACAGCTGGCCTAAGATGAGAAATCAAATAAGGTGGCCTACAAGAATCAAGAGTGCTGAAATTAAAAAAATAATCATAATAAAAAAATTAAAATTAAGTAAATAAAAATTATAAGAAATGAAAGCCCAGAGGATAGACCTCTACATTCAATCAAATCTCACTTAAATATTTCTATTCACTCCCTTGAGGTTCACTGTGGAAATGTTCATGTGTAAATAAATCCTTGCACTTTCTCTCACTAGATACCTAATGCAAGGAGCGAAACAGTACCAGCAAACAGAGGTCATCTATATATCCTGCCAAGCTGCCTTTTCACTGGCTTGGATTGATGGTGACAGCTCCAATCTACCTCAATCTCTCTCATCACATTATTAATGCTAAATAAAGTGCTGCTTGCATGTTCCTTCAACCTAGCTACTTTGGATTTAGAGGTATGCACACAGAGAAGGTTGCCAGTCCCATGCAAATGCAAAAGGTGCAGTCTGACACACCATGGTTAGCTTCAACAAACACAGAAAAGTATTTCTAGTTTTCTGAAAAGCACAGTCACAGACTGAGCAAGGGAGACACAGTGATAAAGACGACGAAACACAGCAGGAGTGTGCCAGGAAATGCATTGTTAGGTGGCCGTCCAGCTCTCTTCCATGGTCAAATATAAAAGGATGATCCTTGGTCAATGGTGGCCTTCCTCCCTGAATTTTTATGATGAGGTTTCTATTGAAACCTGAGTCTTCAACTCATATTCAAATATCTGCTTTTGAAGCTAAGTTCCCACTTAAATGAAAACACCAAAGAGGCATTATCATGAGAGAGGGAAAAGACCATTATGTCATCCAGCTCACTTCCTTGCCAGTAATGAATCTTGCCCTCATTTCTCTTCCCTAAGTGTTGGTCTAGCCCTATTTTTAAAGTCTCAGAGATGGGCATCCATCCTCTCCCTGAGAGGATATTTATTTCACATTTTAATAGTTTTCACAACTAGGAAACTTTTTCTTAGAGTCTGTCCAATTTTTCTGTGCTTAATCTCTTTCCATGGCCATTTAGTAATGGCTCAGAGTTCTGAAAATCATTCAAAGGCAGTAGATCTGGAAAAGTATAGCTGCAAATGTGCATGATGTCTGTCAAATAGTGAGAACCGTAGAAACTGGTGGAAGAATGCCTATCGTAAGCACCTGAAATTGCTCTGATTTCCTCTATGAATTCTACCTACATGTTTACTTTATGACATGTGATACATATTACCATGAATATGAGTCAGCAGAAATTATCTGAAATCTTCAATGGCATATTTTTTAGCTTGGAAAAAAAAAGTCAACACAGGTCATAGGACACCACTAGGGAAAGATCAATTATTTCTTGCCAACTTCACCAAGGTTGTGGTCCTAATTTTTTCCACTATGGTGGGCCAAGGCTGGTTAGAGCATTAAAGGAATGAGCTACTCAGAGGAATAATTTCCTCCTCCAAACAATCTTAAATGCCCATTTCAAGGAAATCAAAATTTGGCCATCTGATGAGAAAAAAATACATATATTTTAAAGAAGCCATAACTCATGCTCCACATTGTTGGATTTCAACTCCCTAAGGCTTTCATTTCTCCTACCTTCTAACCATTTAAAGACAATAATAACAATTAAAACTAAAAACAAATGAAAAAGCATTAATTGAAACAACAAGCAATTCTGGCCATTTCTAAAAATACAAATGCCTAAATAAAATGACAAATCAAATTTTATATTTTGTCTCATTCTATTTTCACTTTTGACAAATTAAAAGACATTCAATAATAGGAAAGCTATCAAATATATTTAGCTATAGGGTATCTTTGTCCAGAGGGCAAAGTCTTATTTTCTGTATAAGGGTTTTCTCCATTATATCCATGTGACTTGATATAAAATATGTTTCTACCAAATCCTTAATCAATTTAATTTGAATGGTCCCTTGAAAGCAATTTAAGTACAAAAAAGAAGTTTTAAAATAATTTTGGGTGCTTCTCATTATAAAACATTTAACACATTATAGAAACCTCATTAACTGCAATATGAGGATCCATAGTTTTCTCTTCCTGATACATGATGTTTATTCATAATGACTTCGGATACTAAGAATTCTTTATCCTTTTCTGACCTTTGTATAACCTTTCTGCAGCTTATCAGTGAACCTTCTCTAATCTTAGAGAGTCCCTAGGAACAAGGGGATTCACCCTGGTATAACATTACATGCCCCTGAGGATGCTACTATGCAAAAAGTATCAAGCTCTACTGAAGTTGCTGCTAACACACAGCCGATCATTGTGCAACCAAGAAAGGGGCTCTTCCCTGTGGCACAAATGGGAAATATTGCAAATAAGTGCCCCTTCTAAGCAAACCAATTAGAAAAAGTGCCCTTTCTTTTGGGCTGAGGTAGGGTCCCAGGCAGAGCACAGAGTGTGGCAAGCATAGTGCTCCCGAGGTTGTAGCCCATCCTGCCCACTTGGCCGGATGGCTCTGTGCAGGACACAGGATGCACAGCATATACAGTGGCCCTGGATCCCACAAGTCATTGCCTGAATTACCAGTCAGTGTGATGATAGACGATATGGAAATGTTCAACAAAGACCTACAGTTCCTGTATTACTTAGATCTTGTTTGTAAAAATTCTTGATCTAGTTCCATTGTGATTTTAAAAATGTCATATTTAAACTAAAATGTTCAGAAACAACATCTTCTCAGAGGAGCTTTTATCAGCATGAAATATGGAAACAGTTAAACTCTGGGGAGTTAGGCAGATGTAGAATCCAAACTTTAACATTTGTGGTGTGATATTGGTCAAGTTACTTAAACTCTCTTAACATTTTCTGATCCACATAATGGAGATAATATTGGCTGATGGGAAGACTAAATGAAACAACATATGAAATATTTATTAAATAATCCATAGTACATAGCTATACACAAAATATCTGGCTTCAATCCTACATGGAAAGAAGACAGAGATATATAATCATCTGGCAAAGAAAGTTAGCTGTTCCTTTCATTAAAGCCTGATTTTGTATATGAGTCATTGCACAGTTGCTATGGAAATCACTGAATAGTAAAGGTGATTACTTTAACAAATTCTTCTGTAGCATATTCACTGCAAAATACTTCTGTTTCTGAATAGCCTGAAATATATGGTTTCTCTTGGAACATTCTCTAAGATATTTGTTGTCAAGTAATTGAGTTGCTTCTCCCTTGTCCCCAACCCCCACACTGGATATAATATTTGCTAATAAAAGCAATAAATTTGATAGCCTCAGAGATATATAAGTAAAACTAAACAAACTTTGCCTTTTTATATGTATGTTTATCTCTGAACAAACTAATACTTTGATTCTGCTTCTTACATATTCTGTAGCACAATTTAATGTTCTATGACTTCCCAGCCAGTTCTACAGAGATCCCTAACTGGAGGCAGTAGAAGCAGCTACACATGGCTGATACTTATTTTTAGCAGTAAATTGGCCTAGCCAAACACATAGTACTAGATAGTCATCTTGCATCTTTTTTTTTATAATTTTTTTGTTGTTACCTTTCTAATAAGACACTTGTTCTTTAAAATAGAGGTTAGGATATTATGAACACATATATATTGAAGAGCATTTTAAGGGCTTCTTGAGAAAATGACTATCTTAATCTTATATAAATTACATTATATAATCTGATTATATAAATGACAATGGTATTAGTCCATTTTGTGTTGCTATAAAGAAATACTTGAGACTGGGTAATTTATAAAGAAAAGAGGTTTAATTAGCTCATTGCTTCACAGGCTGTACAAGAAGCATTGTGCCAGCATGTGCTTCTGGTGAGAGCTTCAGGGAGCTTACAACCAAGTTGGAAAGTGAAGGGGGAACAGGCTTGTCACACGGTGAGAGAAGGAGCAAGAGAGGGAGGAGGTGGTGCTAGGCTCTATTAAACAACCAGCTCTCTCATGAATTCACTTATTATTGCTGGGAGGGCACCAAGCCATTCATGAGGGATCTGCCCCCATGACCCAAACACCTCCCACCACGCCCCACCTCCAACACCGGTGTTCTTATTTCAACATGAGATTTGGAGAGGCCAAACTTCCAAACCATATCAACAATGTATTTAACAGCCATGTCTGTTTAAATGTTTTACATTTCCTTTCTGCTAAATAGACAGTTCAATTGTTAAAAAAAAAAAACCACAACAATCTGATAGAGAACCGTAACATGAGGTTGGCCTTAGAGATAGACTAGCTATAGCAATATCCTGAGAGAGCTAAAAGGAAAGAGGAACATTTTTTAACCTGTATTTGCTGGTCCATAACAATCAATACTGTTGTGCAGAACTCAGTATGTTGTAAGAGTTACCAATGATCATGTGGAAAGTAAGCATTCATGATAATTCACTTTTTTTGAACCACTTTATAGTGTTTTACTTTACAATTATAAAGCAGGAATGGCAAGATGTTTCTGTTGTTCTCTAAGATATCTTTTAATTATGCCCGTGCAATTAGAATACAGAGTTTCAATAGATAATTACAGTGAAGACCTAATAGTTCCATAAAAGATTGCTTATCCTCAGGTGCCTAAAAGACATTATATAGTTTCTAGATAGAAAAAGAATCATGAAACTTGGGTTGCATTCATTAACTCAAACAAATATTTATAGAGCACCTACAATGCACTGTGATACTAGTGCTGAGGTCATACGTTAAGCAAAGTAATCATGTTGCATTCTTGTTCTCAAAGAGCTCTTCAGTCAATCCAGGGGAAACCCTCGTTAATTACATGACCACAGAAAAATGTAAAATGGCAACGCTGTGAGATACTCTGAGGGAGGAGTATGCAGTCCACAGTACCTGAGGAAGGGAGACATATAAGGAACTGAAATATGCAAGTGTGGCTGAATTCCAGAGGACAGAGTTTTAGAGACCAGGATAAGGATTTGCATAAGCATCCTGAAAGACATAAAAAGGCACTGGAATTTTTAAGCAGCAGAAACATTAGTAGATTTTTGTTTTGAAAAAGTAATTCTGACTGGAGAATGGAGGATGTTTTGGAGATGGAAAGAATAAAGGCTAATGCAGATAACAGACAACCAGGCTTTAATCTGTGCATCCGCATCAGAACTCCTCTTTGTACACATAGCTCCATAACTTTGCTGCCCCAGCCAGCAGTCACCAGACCACCAAATGTGTGTGAACCAGAAGAACTGCTCAGCCCAACCCCGCCTAAATTGTTGATCTTACAGACTCATGAGCTAAATAAATACTTATTGTTTAGCCAAAAAAGAAAAAATACTCCTCTTTTAAAAGTCACGAGGTCACTGGTGACCACCGCATTGACTAATCGCATGGTCAAATATCACTCATCTTACCCAACTGCTCCGGGACATTTGACGTAACTGATCATTCATTCCCTCCTGACACACCGCTTCACTTGTCTTTCTCCAGTCTTCATTGTCATTCATCTCAGTCTCCCTGGCTGGTTCTTCCTATTCCCCATGGTAAGCTGCAGTACTCCAGGGCTTTTGTCATGAATTTCTCTTCTCCCTCTATACTTTCCTGTGAGATCTAAACAAAGCGACAACAGCATTGCCAGGAACTTTAATAATGCACTGACAGAACTGGACAGATCCTCCAAGCAGAAAATAAACAAAGAAACAATGGACTCCAACAGACTATAGAACAAATGGGCCTAACACATTTATAGAAACTTCTACCCAGAAAACACTGAATATGTGTTCTTCTCATCAGCTCATTGGACATTCTGTAAGATTGATCACATTCTAGGCCACAAGACATGTCTCAACAAGTTAAAAAAAATATAGAGGTGAAGACATTAGGAGATGATTAAGTCATGAGGGCCAAGCCCTTGTGAATGGAATTAATGGCCTCATAAAAGAGGTGTGAGGGAGCTGTTCATCCCTTTTGCCACTTCCACCATGTGAGGACACAACAAGAAGGTGTAGGCCCTCACTAAACATCGCGTCTGCTGGCTCCTTGATCTTGGACTTCTCAGATTTATTATAGAATATAATAAATTTCTATTATTTATAATTTTTTTAAATTGCTAAGAATTTGAACACTTGCATACAGTGAACATTCAAAAGATTATCGATAATTATCTACATTTATTTCTATATTTAACACCCAAAAATCCTCATGAGGTAAAGAATATTTTTCTGATAAGAAAATAAAGGCTCAAGAATAATTGGAATTTTGCCCAAGATTCCACTGACAGTATGTGTTTGAGTAAGGAATTCAACCTATATCTTATAATTCCTTTCTACACTGTCTCTGTAAACAACCTAAGTATTGCAAGTAGAGTTTGACTGACTTTGTGTATTTAGGTAGTTACTGAAAGAAGTCTTGGCACAAAAATAAGGTAATGGCTTGTGGAATATGATAGGGATAGAGTCAGAAAAATGACATGTAAAATTCTGGCTCAAGCAATAAGCCAGGTTGTGACCTTGAATGCACCCTTCACCTCTCAACTTCAATATTTGCCTTTATAAACTGATAATCTTAAAACTCATGTATTACACAGCATGATACCAATGATTAATGGTTACTGCCTGCAAAGAATTATCTAAGTGCTAAATAATATTATCATTACTAACAGGCCTGGAATCCTGGTTCAGAACATTTGGCTGCTTATTTAGACCTTATCTAAACTATCTAAAAATCTTGAGTTTTTAAAACTGGACTTACTAAAGCTTTCTCATTGCTTATAGTCTAAAATGATTTGTTAAGAAAAAACATTTATCTTATGAATCTTGTGAAATTTTCCAATTTCTACTTTTAAAGTTATCCCTCAAAAGAAAATGAAGAGGTATTTATTAGGAAAGCAAAACAAGCTACTGGATAAGGGATTCCTTTTGACCTTGACATTGGTGTCCGTATCCTGTGGTGGATGCTGCTGATTTTCTGCCTCTATAGTTAAGCCAAATTTCACAATGGCAGTGGAATTTTTTAACACTTTCTGCCCAAAGAGATACAAAATCCAGGTTCAACAAGCAAGAGGAGAACCACTGACTGGAAAATGGATCATTTTAAAAAACATACAATATAGCTGTTAATAACTTTTCTAATATGAGTATGAATTTTAGATAATTCACTGTGATGTCAGTTATAGTGATATTTTTCTTAATGCAGAAATTATTTTGACAACATTATATCATATATATCATTTACTTAGATATTTATTGGTTGCTTAAAGATGACAAGGACTTGTTAGATAATGGAAATATAGAAATAAAGACACAATCACTAACATCACAAAAAATGCTAATGAAAGTAAACAGAGGAGGTAGAATGAAATGCCCTAATTTAAACTAAGGATATAGCTCCTTATGGCTTATAAGAAACAGACAGCATAGTGTTTAAAGCAACAGGCTCAGGCCAAATGGCCTGGTTCAAGTTCCATTTCTGCCACTTAATAGCTGTGTGGCTTTGAGCAAATTCCTTAACTCCTCTGTGCTTCATTTCTCTATTATAAAATGGAGATATTAGTAGAATATACCTCATAGGGCTATTGATCAAATTAGTTAATATGTATAAAACACTTGGAAAGTTCTAGCAGGAAAAAATTGTTTACAGCTATTAGCTGTTATTATTCCAAATATAATAGTCTTTCCCTGGCAGCAACAAATAATCCAATATTTTAGTCAAATCTCAATTGGAATATCTGTAGAATGTCTCTAAGTAATTGACAATATTAAGAAATTATTAATATGATTGAATACTATTTATGAGTTTTATTTAGGACTTTACTACTTATTAGCTGTGTGAACTTGAACAAGTTACTTAACCTCTGTGTACTTCCATTTCTTCAACATTTGGCTGTTGGAGATAATATTTAGAGATAATATTTGGAGATAATAATATTGGAGATATTACCCAATATCTCCAATAATATTGGAGATAATATTTGTACTTACATCGAGTCATTCAAGAAATGTTAGTTATTATTATTATTGCTAATGTCAGAAAATATAAATTAAAAGAAAGAGACCAGAGTTTCTATGAGTAATTAACAATAATCATCCTATATCACTTTGAAGTACAAAATGCTTCCTCTGAGATGAGCATAATTATTAATAAGAAATAATACATTTAAAATAAACATTTTTAGGTCTACAGCCAATGGAGCAATACAAAACATACCAGCTCACAGTTAATGAATAATATGATCTTTTTGGAGTCTCTTTTTGGACAAACTTCTCTGGGTAGACATCAGTCTTTGCATTTACATAGCACCTACCAACTAGCCTAAAGCCCTTAACAAGCTGTGACATGGGGTGTTTTACAGTCCTAACAAGAGAAGGAAAAACAAAATAAAAAGCGGAAGGAAAAAGTGCATGCTGTTTTGCTGAGTTGTATAACCTGGCCAGTGGCCTACTTAAATCCTAAGAGGTACACTTGAAGTCGCTGAGTCTTGTTTAAATCGTTAACTCTAAGTCTCAAGAAAGTTGAAGAATCCAACGTCTACCAATATTTTATCAAAACTTACGTAAGTCTTTTGTAATAAGCAACCAATATGTTTGGGGGAGATATGCTGGATTACTTACTGTCAATGTGTGATGACAAAAATCCTCCTTGCAGTCTCACAAATTGGAGTTATTAAAATCATCACTCTCCACATTTATGTATGTAGAAACAATGACTCTATTTACAATCCCATTCACCCACCTCTCCTGTTCTTTCTAAACTCACTAAATTCTTGTTTACGGCCTTCAATACCCCAAACATATACTGGCCTACCTCCAGCTCATTCCTAAAATGAGATAGTATTTCCAGGTCTGTGCACACTGAATAAATTCCAAGAAGATTTCACCCTTGTCAAGGACAGGAGGGTAGGAAATGTCCTACAATTATAGCAAATGAACCAGCTTTTATTTACTCAGCATGCTTGACAGCTCTGTCATGCTGGAACGGACGCTCTGGGGGTGGCCTGGCTCTGAATCTAAAGGCAGAAAAGCTTCTGTGCAGCAGCACAAATCCTGAAAAATTGTGTGTGGTTTCCCCTTAAAAACTGTTTATTAAAAGCCTTAGCACTATTTAGGTGTCATACAGAGTCTTTGGCAAAGAAATTCTACTTGTACAAATCATATAAATATGTGCTGTTAGGATTTTTCAAAATAAGAAACTCAAATCTGTTTATATTTCATTGCATTTATACTTGTTAAAAAGTATAAAAAGGTAATCAGTTCCTCTTTATAGTTACGCAGCCAACAAAAGTCATGCCCAAACTTATTTTGATTCAGACGAAAGGGAAATTGAATATATCTCTATGTCTAGGATAAGCCTGTAAAAGTTCATGAGCATAGCAGCAACTAATCATCAATCCGCTTCTCATCCTTCCTTGTACTGCTGGGGTGAAGACAGAGCAGCAGCCGTAGAATCTGCCCCTGTGTGGAAGAAAGCTATGGGGAGTTGACACGAAAACTGCTAAAAACCCATATATGTGTGTGTGTTTGCATATATATATGCAATATATATAATTTATATATAATATATACTTAATGCCTATATGTATTTTTATATATATATATGTTTTTGTTTTGTTTTTTCACTTTCTTGGTTTCTTAATTTCTACAAAATCCCAATTTAAAGTAAACCACCACCAAAAAAAAGGTAACCTTGTACTCCTAGCTAAGTACTTTTTTCTACTTCCAAGATTTATTTTACTAGTGGTAACCCACATATTGCTGCTTGATAAAATAATTTGTCCCAGACAGCTACTTGGTGACTTAATGAAATCAGTTATTAATAGAAAGAACTGAATAGATGTGTGGAAAAAATATTCAAGATAATGTTTAAAAGAAAATAGTTAGTGTTTCCTAGTAATATAACAGTTGGGTTTTTTTCCCAAATAGTTATTGTTATAAAAAGATGTACATGGGTCATTGAGTACAGAAGTTGGTGTTTCTAAAAAAAAAAAAAAAGATGAAACACATTTTTCTGAAAATGTCACTTTAAAATACTTATGTATGACCTACCCTCATGAAAGAGACCTAGTCTAAAGGACTAAGGTTTATAATGAGCCACACAAAAGGACCTTGCTAAATAGTGGCAAATAATTGAATTTTTGAACTTTCAAAAGTTGAGTAAATGCACAATTTCTATTTAAAGAACTATGTGGATATCTTTTATTAAAAGAAAAATATTTCTTTGTTGTTATTGTTTTGTTATTTTCTGTGATAATTTTCTCTCAGTATATTTTAAAATAAGGCATACCTATGATATAAAAATAAGACAAATGGAAAAATCCATGTTATAACATCTGTAACTTATCAAGTGATTATAATAAGGACTATCAAAAACTGGAAACGGCTGGAAAAAATTTCCTTGAACTGTTATCTCATAGAATTTTCCATTTTAGTTCACAAAAGCCAGTTTGAAATAGATATGGTTTTACAACCTCTGAGCAGCTCCAGATAACACATGATAGTCACCAAACTGCTTTCTTCCTACTTATAGACCTTGTATACCAAGGGGACTTATGAAATTACTTCTGAATCCATTAACACAGAATCTCCTGCGAATAAGGGACCTGTTATTCTCACCTGCTTGCAAAGAGAAGTTAGTATAGAGTATTTTGAATAAGGACCCAGTACAATTGCTTTAAAAAAATAGGCCAGCCTTATGGTGAGTATTAGGAAAGTAACTATAAGACATTTTTCAACACTGGTAATGTTATTGTTACTTAGATCATTTTTTTCAAATAGAGACAGACGGTACCTTCCTTCCAAGAAGAGATCATAAAAGTGAAATGGAACAAAGAAATGAGAAACACTGCATCTTTCTCAGGGTGTAGCTTTTACAAGATTCTGTACACTGGGTCATTTAATCACTTTAAGTGTCTATAGCAGTACTTCCCTTGCTCCCAGAAATTTGGGCCAGAAAGACTATAACAATACAAGGAATATGAGTCACAGGATGTACTTTAGGTCAGGACAGCACTTAAGGAAAGGCCAAGTCAATACTTTCTCAAACTGTGGAGGTTTGGGTCATTTTTTTTTAATTTGGTTTGCTTTCATTTTTTAATGTATTCATTTCATGTTTTGGTTTAAAGTTCTTCATCTCCTAGAATTTGGGCTAGCACTAAAACAAACAAACAAACAGGATTTTTGTTGTTGTTGTTATAGCTGTTTTTAAATAATTTCAGAGAATTCAAAGTCCTTATCTAAAGTTATGGTGACCTGTAGTTCAAGATAAGAAAATATTTCCCACTAGAGCACATTTCAGCAATTGTGGCTACAGCATATTTTATGGAATAAACTGTATTTGCCAGTTTCAAGTTACTTAAATTATATTTCTAGAGTTCTTTTTATTGAATCCTTAGTTTGAACATCAGAATTCCTGAGATCGGAAAGCTTTTTTGACTCAACCAACAGATCTGAGTCAATGTGCAATGAGCATTTGTGGTAATTGTCAGGACACGTATTATACTTAGAGGCAAATGTTGATAAGATACGTTGTTGGCTGATGGGGGACTTAGGGCAGGGATAAACACGGTGGATGGCAACCTCTCCTTTAATTGCCAAGGCACCTATCACTATGATGATGAGATCTGTAAACAGATATATTCACTTAAAATTGTACATAGTGTGCTGAATCCTTTATATTCTTTGCTGTAGAGGCAGGAGCAGAAAGGGAAAGGAAGGAGATTAAGCCATTATCTTGAAGGGTGACTAAGAGCAAGCACCTTCCTCGGGCCCTGGCTGGTCCATGATGGTACATTGTCCCTAAACAATCTAGTCTTGGTTCTTTGGAAAGGGATGGGCCTTGGCAATGGAATAGAGGTATAGTAAGAACACAAGCCAGGAATTCTCCTAAGCATATTGAGTTAAAATTATTGCAATTATTTTGTTTTTCAACAACTCTCTTTGGCAGAATTGGGTCAAACTGGAATGCACAGAATGATAAGAAATTTGAAAACATTACATTAAAATATATTTAATTCTATTTTTAGGGGCACTTAGCTATTTTCACAAGCTGTTGACTAGAAATATAGGTAGGGTATATGTTATAAAATCTGTATCAGACAATATTAATGAGTAGTGTTATCTGCATTGGTAATTTATCAAAGAAAAATTTTTGGTGGACAAATTAAGTTGTATTTATTATAAATAAGAAATAACCATAGTCTCCCATAAAAAATATCAAATTTGTCAGCTATTATTTGCTCATCACAAAGCTTTACTGATTGTTAAATTATATCTTTCCACTTGTTCTATAATGTCTTGGGACATGTAGAAGGCAGTGCAGTGCACCTTGAAGACGTCACTGTATAGAAAAAATATTCTTGCAGTAATGAATAATTTAAGGTAAACCTGTTGGTTTTCTCCCCACATACCGGAGGGAAGTAAAACTTCTCAATTTTCCTTATGGTGTTCATTCATACCTCCTGTTCAGACTGGTCTCAAACTCTTGGCCTCAAACAATCCTCCTGCATTGGCCTCCCAAAGTGCTAGGATTATAGGCATGTGTTGGCAGATAAAGATATAAAAGATTTCAGGAGTTTTGCAGGGCTTTGCCTTGAAGGAGTATGCGAATGTGTTAGTTCACAGATCAAAAGCTGCCTCACCACAGGAGGGCATCTCACTGATCGGGAGCGTTTGCAAAGTGACGCTGGTCTCAAAACCTGGAGGCCTGGGCCTGATGCTTGTGTAAGAGAGGGCTTGGCATCGGGTCACAGGTTGAGAATTGATCAAAGAATGCCCATCCAGCAGTCACCTGCAGCTAGAGACAATTAGCCTCAAGGACAGTTCCTACTTCACTCATGACCACTTGTCTCAGTCAACAAGAAATCAGATAAAGAAATATATAGCCTCTATATTTGTGTTTAGTCTTTATGCTAATTGATAATTTCATCTTAGGACTTAGAAGTTTATCTTAGAAAAATTTTGTAACCATTTGCTCATGTAGATAGAGTTAATTAAGGGATCTCTAGAAACTTTTGGGGAGACCTAAAACCTAAATGAATTATCTTTATTATTTAACTCTGTAACCACTGGCAACTAATCGCTGCACCAATACTGATGCGGTACTTCACTCAGGGCCTTACAGCTCACGGGAATGCTGGAGGACCCCTGACTCCCCCATCTCTTTAACTATACTTTGTCTCCTGTCTTGGTTATTTCTCTATTCTCTATTATTTCTCTATTTCTATTATTTCTAAATCTCTTGCGACAATCCTGCCTGGGACCTGTTTTTGCTGGGAGTGTAGCGAACTCCTGGCAGGCATGAGCCACCAAGCCCAGACAATATTTGCATTTTTGCAATGGTCTAGAATTGAACCTGCAATATCTCTGAGGTATGCCTGTGCATTGCTAGTGAGAGAGTAAAATGATGCAGCCACTTTGGCTTTTGACAATTTGACTATAATGTGTTTCATTGTGGATCTTTTAAACTGTATCTTACCTGGCATTCTTTCAGCTCCTTATATGTGTAGATTCATATCTTTCATCAAATTTGGGACTGTTTTGATCATTGTTTTTTAAATAGTCTTTTTTCCTCCTCTCTTTCTTCTCTCACTGGTATGCGTACGTTGGTCAGATTGATGGTGTCCCACAAATCTCTTAGATTCCACTCATTTTCTTTGTTTCTTTTGCTTTTTTCTTTTCTTTTTTTCTTTTCTTTTCTTTTCTTTTTTTTTTTTTTTTTGGCTACTCAGATTGGATAATCTTAATTAACTTATTTTCAAGTTTTCTATTTCTTTCTACTTTCTGCTCAAATCTACTGTTGAAATCCTCTAGTGAATTATTCATTTCAATTATTGTACTTTTTGACTCCAGAATGTCTATTCGGCACTTTTTAAATAATGTCTATTTATTGACATTTTCTATTTGGGGAGACATTGTTCTCCTGGTGTCCTTTTACTCTTTGTCTGTGGTTTCATTTAGCTCTTTGAACATATTTAAAATAGTTAAAGTCTTTGTCTGGTAAATCTAATACCCAGGATTCTTCAGGGACTTTTTCTATTTATTTATTTTTTCTATGAATAAGCCATACTTTCTTCTTTCTTTGAATGCCTTATAACTTTTTATTGAAAACTACACATTTTGAATATTATAATGTGACAGCTCTGGAAATCAGATTATCCTCACTCCTCAGATTTTGTTGTTGCTGCTTGTTGTGGGTTTTTTGTTTGTTTTTGTTTGTTTGTCTGTTTAGTGACCTTTCTAAACTATTTTTGTAAAACCTGCATGCTTTGTCTTATGTGACCACGAAGTCTGTGTTCCATTAGCCTAGTGGTCAGCTAGTGTTTTAACAGAGTTTTCTTAAACCTCTGGAGCTAAAAAGAAAAAAACAAAAAGAATAAAATACTTGCTTTGTCTTTACACATTGGCTCTGTTTTTTTCACACTTCTTCAACTCTTAGGAAAACTGTTTACAGTTCTGCCTCAGCCATCACTTGTTGCTTGTGTGCAGCCTGAAAGTCAGCCAGAGGCAAAAGCTTAGGGCTCTTTCAGTCCTTTTATCTATAAAATTTCATTATGGCAGCCAGGCTAATTAATACAATAGTTTATAAATCCATTTGTTGTTAGGACTAATGGGTCTAATAATTACCAAATAAGCCCTTTTGCTTTTTTGCTGCACAGAAGATATTACCTAAAAACTTTGTGGCTTAAAACAACAATTTCTATTTCTCATGAGTCTGTCAGCTGAGTGATTCTTCTAATCTGAGCTTGGCTCGGCTGATCTTGCCTATGCTCACTCAAGTTTCTACAGAAAGCTGACATGTGATTTAGGGTTAATTGGTTTAGAAAGTCCCCGTAGGGACTTTGAATCTACTCCAAGTGGTCTGTCATCTTTCAGCAGGCTATTCCAAACTTGGGAGATGGTTTCAGGGTCAAGAGAGAAGGGGGTGGAGAGAGAAAGAGAGAGACAGAGAGGGAGAGAGAAAGAGACAGAAATGGAGGAGGAGAGAGAGAGAGAGAATACGCAGAAGCAAGTTCACCTTGTTGAAGGATTAAAACTGGCTGAGCATTTTATTGGCCAAAGCAAGTCATAAGGCCAGCCCAGAGTTATATAATAGGTAAAAATACTCTACCTTTGTAATTCAGTGTCTACAAAGTCATGCAACAAAAAATATGATGCTCAGAGGGGTGGAGAACAAGAACATTTTTATAACCATTCTACCAAATGAACTAATAATGGCTACTTACTGAACCTGAAAAATACCTTATATCCAAGTTGACTAATATTTCTTCATATATCCAATGATGCACTTGTTATTAATATCCATACTCTAGAAGATTCTGAATCCCTCTTAAAAAGATTTTTTAGGAGACTTATATTAGAACAGTTAATACTACTTATTACATATCTCACGATATATAAATTTATGTGATTACATAACTATTTGAAACTGGCTAACTCAGGGTTAATTTCCAAAGAAATATTCAGTAGTGAAAAAAAAAGAGTAGATTTCTTAAAGAACAAAAGTTGTCGAGAATTCAGTCTGTCAGTCCTGCCAAATTTTGCTCTGACACATTCCATGTAGACAGACATCTCTAGCAGGCTTGAGCAGGTGCTATTTGTGAAATCTACTGGGATTAATTCTTTGTAGTTTAACAAGTACAAGCCATATTGTGTATTAAGTCATCTCAATGTCAACCTCCTAAAGAATTATTTAGCTTAAACAAACCATAATCTGTTGCTAAGAGAGATAAAATAATAATAATAATTATAGCAGGGAAGTGTTGTAACCTTTTGACAAAGACCTTGTTGACATTTCAGTTTTTCCATGAATTGAACTTGTCAAGTTTATATAGACAGTATTTGCACTGAGTTCATTACACATGTGTTTTTGCAAAGCTTCTGCTATATTTTTTAAATAAAATGTAAGGAAGCGTGTCAAATAATGGAAAATCCTGGAAGGAGGACATGTGCCGAATACTCATAATAGGGCAAAACAACAAAATAACTCTGTCTCATTTCAATGCTATAAAACTTGACTTAAATGGAAGACATTTTATAGTAGGATTTGAAGCTATTTATTTTTTCTAGTTTGAATTGATATTAAATACTGAACATACTTAACTGAGAAATAAGCCACATAGTGCATCCTGTAGTTTTACTGAACCAGTATTATGCTCAGAACATTTCTCTGTGGACAAATAAAGAAAGTACAGATACTGACTATGATTAACTAAAGACTGGCAGACCTGCAGCCTTCAAGAGCATATGATTGGCCCCCATTTATCCTTGGTGTATTACATACAGGATATGCTTCCAGTGTTGTTTAAACCAACAGAAAGTTCACAGTGCACAACAGTGTCCTAGTTAATACAAACCCTCTAGAATAGAGGATAAGCAACTGGATCACCATCAAGAACAGAATGTGTTAGCTCTGATGAATGTCCTATCAAGCACAGGGTTCCAAACGGAACCCAAGATTACTGTGATGGGACTGACCAGTAGAAGATGAAATTTGTACCAAAAGCAGGAGTTGCTTAAGTGAATGGATGACAAATAGCTTTAAAGAATGAGGAATTTCATTTAAAAAGACTTCTTAATAATAGATGCAATGCAAATGTTATTTTCCAGACAGTAGTTACTTTTCTATTAATATGCATTTATGCCAAATAACTAAAAGTCATAACTAATTTATGACTTTGAAAATGCTATTGATTATACTCTTGACAAAATCAGAGGCTGCACTATTTTTCCATTAATGCTATACAAATTGTTTATAACCACAATACCAAGTGCGTTTTCCACTTATTTGATTGTTCTTCACTTGGATTTCCCACTGTGTCTCATCTTTTCTGTTGACTTAAACAATTGTCAGGATTGAACTACAAAGGGGCCAGGAAACCATGATGAATGGGAATATGCATGCAATAAATAGCAGACTGAAGCGATGCATCTGTTTTAGAGAGCTATTCTTCCACTTGGCTAGTTTTATTTCCTGAGTAAATAACTATAATCTTTTTATTATAAACCTTACTGAACTCATGTTTAGGCAGCTATAAATTTGTATAGTTGTTCCACTAAGGGATGATTTATTAACCATTGAACGTATCTCCTTTCTGTAGAAAAGATTCCAATAGCACATCTAGTTACATAACGTTCAAATTTTAAAACTCAAGCCTGAAGGTAGTCACGAGAGTCTGCTCTCCTAACATTGTGACAACTTGTCCTTGGCTGCTTGGTTTTCAATTATATATGTGATGTATAAAATCCAAGAATTTTATTTCAATAAAGAATTTTAAGGTCATTCAGATCTGTATATAATATTTTCAAATACTCCCATTTGTTCTTTGAAATTGAAAGGTAAATGAAAACAGGACAGAATTCTAAAAATGGCACATTATATGTACTTCTGTACCTCCTGTTTATGAATGCTACCCCACAAAGAGGACTGAGTCTGAATTAAGCAATATGTTTTTAACTAGAAATTTTTTCATGTAAGAAAATGTGTGAGATAATATACACATATGCATTATAGTTCCATTAACTTCGCTTATACCTTAATTAGCAAACTGCATTTGTATTCAGTAGGTTTTCATGAGGTTTTTTGTTTGTTTTTTTGTGACAGGGTTTTGCTGTGTTGCCCAGACTAGAGTGCAGTGGCATCATCTTAGTTTGCTGCAACCTCAAATCCCTGGGCTCAAGCAGTCCTCTTGCCTCAGCTTCCTAAGTAGTTAGGACTAAAAGTGTGTGCCACCTAGCTAATTTTTCTAATTTTTTTCTAGCTAATTCATCCAGATAATTTTTCTATTTTTTGTAGAGATGGAGGTCTCGCTATGTTGGTCAGGCTGGTCTCAAACTCCTGGCTTCAAGCGATCCTCCCGGCTCAGTCTCCCAAAGTGCTGGGATTACAGGCATGAGCCACCGTACCCAGTCTGTATTAAGTAATTTTATAATGATGACAAGGCTCACGTGCCATGTATTATAAATAGTAGTCCAGCCTAGGGCATCCTTTATATGAACACCAGACCATTTTATAAAATAATTTATTTCTTTAATGAATTTTATGTATTAATAATAGGTCAACTTTCTTTCTCTTCCTATTAATTCCATCAGTCTTTGCATTTATTCTAAAGTTTATTCAGGGGAAGTCCAGTGACACTAATACTCTGCTTTTCTCCATGTTGTATTGTAGTCATTATTGAGAGTTATTATAATGAACAATTGTCTTTGCCAACAATCTCAAGTAAAAGCAAAGTTTTCTGACAATGAAACATCTTTCTCAGAAATATGCATATCCACTTCAGAGAACTAAAGTAAGTACAGGTCTTTATATTGTCTGGACTGCTCATTAAATGAACTTTAACTTCAGAACTAGTACGGGATATCATAGCAAAGAATCATAGTAACATATGGCATGCAAAGATTACTAATATTTAACTAACAGTGAAATTACTATTTCAAAAGCTTCTAAATGTAGAAGTATTGTCATCTTATTGAAGAATATACTGATTTTCCACTAATACCTTCTAATTTTTTTGCCTCTTTTATTATTTTAAGAAAATTGGTATATTATTTGTATGATTAGTTATATTGAAAATTCAAACAAAATGATTTTACTCAATTTGAAATTTTTTCCTAAAAGATATATATACAAACACATACATACATATCTCACAGCAATCTCCAGGGGCAAAACAATTTATAAATTGAAATCTTATACTAAAGCCTATTGTGGAAAACTTTTTCTTCTTGGCTAATTTTATACACTAATTTTACTTATTCTAAAAAAAGAATCACAATTACATATTTATCACATATGCAATAGGGTCTCCATATCCATGAGTTCTCCCTCCATGAATTTAACCAACCACTGAACAAAAATATTTGAGGGAAAAAATTAATGGTTGTATCTGTACACAATATGTAGGTACTTTTTTCTTGTTATTTCCTAAAAATTCAGCATAATAACTATTTACTTAGTATTTACATTGTATTAGGTATTGCAAATAATCTAGAGATGATTTAAAGTATACAGGAGGATGGGTGTGTTCATACGCAAATACTACACTATTTCATATAAGGAACTTGAGCATCTGTGGATCTTGCTATCCATGGACACTGAGGGAGGACTGTATATTGATAGATTTAAATGAAAAAAACTATATTTGATTAATTTTATAAACAATTATAAATCAGAACTGAATTTTAATGGCTGATTGATTTCCCTCTTGAATCAACTTTTTAAAAAAAATACTTCAAAATCCTATTGCATTGCATATCACAGTTTCTTATTTTTTCTCTCCTAAGACTAAGTAATTAATGAACTCATTTTATTTTTGGTGTTTTTAAGAAAACTTTAAAGGTGGAGAAACATCTGAGTTTTTTCTTTTTTAAAGAAACTAATTTAATCTTTTGAAATACAATTTTTCAAATAGGTAGAAAGTGTTTTTAAAAAACATTTTTAAGAACATTTTCTTCCCAGGGTCCCTGTACTTCATTTTCCTGTTCACATAACAGGAGGATTTTTATATCAAATGTGTAACATGACAATGAATATGTTACCTTCTAAATCTAAACCAAATCAAACAAACAGTACAGATGCCCCTTAATGTTTAGCATAAGGTCAAGATACAAAAATACAGATGCTCAAAATTTTGTCTAGAAAACTCTGAATTACTGTGACTTCTAAGTGATCTTCCTACGATTTACACAAATCTAATTGACTGTGAGAAGTCCCTTTCCTCTGAGGAAAGAACTGATTGCTGATTGTTCTTCACCATAGCGACAAGTAAACACCAGAACCAAGTTGTTAAACATGGTTAAAATAAATGAAAACTCACTTCTGTAGCCACAGCTCAGAAAGCCACCCAGTGAGTGACAATCTGTTGTTTTTGAAGTCAGCCAATTAGCAGCATCCACACTGAGTAAATATATTTCTGCAAGTCAACTAATCAGTGATAGTCTCATTCAAATAACTAGTTTCCTAGCTATAAAAAAGTCAACCAATTCCTAAATATTCCTGCTTTCCAAAGTCCACCAATCCTTGAACAATAAGTTTCCCAAGCCCCCCTTTTTTTTTGAGACAGAGTCTCACTGTCTTGCCCTGGCTAGAGTGCCGTGGCGTCAGCCTAGCTCACAGCAACCTCAAACTCCTGGGCTCAAGCGATCCTTCTGCCTCAGCCTCCCAAGTAGCTGGGACTACAGGCATGCGCCACCATGCCCGGCTAATTTTTTTCTATATATATTTGGTTGGCCAATTAATTTCTTTCTATTATTAGTAGAGACAGGTTATCGCTCTTGCTCAGGCTGGTTTCGAACTCCTGACCTTGAGCAATCCACCCACCTCGGCCTCCCAGAGTGCTAGCATTACAGGCGTGAGCCACCGCGCCCGGCCACCTTCCCCAGCTTCTTAATGCCCTGCTATTTGCAGATCTTCGGAGCTGATTGGCAAAGGAGAAATGCAGTTTGCAGAGGCTCAGCCCCAATGTCACTAAAAATGGTAAAGATGGTGGGATTGAGACTAAGAGTGCAAACCCCATGCAATAAAACAGAACAAATTTAATCCTGGAAATTGTTTACACAGATTTCAAAAGAACTGAAAAACTGATCAGCAGATGGTAGCACAGCCTAGAGATCTGGAAAAGGAGGAAGCTACTACCACCCATAGACTGAAGAGTCAGAGGTGGGCTTACCAGAGCTGCAGCCAAGATGAGCTCAACCAGTAGAAGCCGAAGCCTTAGTAGATATGCAAACCATGCCAGAGACTCTGCCTGAGGCACGGGGGGTGGAGTGAGAGACATACCTTGCATCTGTCAGTGCTTCCTACCAGCTGAATCCATTCAGAAGCCAGCTGATGCAGGGGTTTGGAATATTCTTTAAGTAATGATCGGGCTCCTGTGATATGAAGAAGAGTCTCAGAAGAGTGAGGACTGGATTTGAGGGTAAACAGGTCCAGGCTTGGTACAGAACAGAAGCACAATTTGCCTTACTCTTATTGTATTTTTACCGTTGTAAGACACATAAACTCCCATGGGCTTTCACGTTCATAGTCAGCACCATGGAAAGTGTCAACTCACTGCAGACGGTGCAAAATGAGAGTAATTGAACCTGTTGAGTTCTGGAAAGTAGAGACTCTGTTGCATAAAATCTTTTCTCTCAAAGCCAGACAGCCAGATTTCTTTGGAAACTACTTCATGATTGGTGCACTGTCAAAGCCTATACGTATCCCTAATACCTTACCCACTCAAGTAGAATCGATGCCTCTTTCTTCACAGCACTGCTTCTGCCATGAAAGCAGTAATCACCGTCTATTACAGATGGCCCTGCCTGCTTCTGTGGCCTCTCCTGGAAGCAACAGATAGCCCTAGAATGTCACATATTAATAGTTATGGCAGGGAGTGTTTATTTGCTGAACATAAGCAGTTGATCTTGGGAAAAATAAGCTGGAGCTGAAATACTTAATTTTTATCTTTAATGTGAAAAATATCAATTATTCCAAATATTAAAATTTATCCCATAATATCCTAATAGTGAGTTGATATAAAAGATGCTCAGGATTAGTTTAAAGGACCTTGTATTAGTTTGAATTTTCTTTGCAATTTTGAACATGGTTTGTACTTTCAGGATAGTGGTCTATGTCTTTCTCCATCTTTTTTTTTTTTCATTAAAAAAGTTTCCCAACATTTTATCATGAAAAATTTCAAACACAGAAACCTTGAAAGAATTTCACAAGAAATATTACTTATTAATATTTTATTATGCATGATTTCTTATATATCTACACATATATCAATCTTTTTATTCATCCATCAATCCATCTTACCTTTTGATGGAATGCAAGGTAAATCACGTGTCAATACACTTCCCCCTAAATATTTCAGCATTCATATTACTATTTAGAGTTTAGTATTTTGAATAGTTCTTTTATTTTTTCAAATTCTTAATGCACACAAATACTATCTGAGCATTAGATAAGTTTTGACAAATGAATTGGCTATGTTGTGAAATTTGTTTATGACATATTTCTAGGTAGGATTTGAAGGCATATTTGTCTGGCCCATTAGGTGGTTTAGTTTTTCAATATTTATCTTTGTTGCAAGAATAGGTGCTGTGTCTTTATTGCTCTGCAGAGCATCAGTGCTGAGAATAATACCTGGAGCAAAATATTGCTCAAAAATATGTTTTTCTTCTGTTTGTTTACTTTTAGTTGAAGTAAATTGTTTATAATTTTTAGGTCCCATACTGTGAAAGAGTAAAAGGAATGTTTGCATAAAAAACATGTTATATGGATGCTGGCATGCATTTTCACAAAAAATATTCATAACACATCTAAATTCCATATACTAATCTGTGAATAAATGTGGGTATCTGAACTTTTTGGATATTTTATTGATCTGTTAATGAGAAGGTGGGTATATGTTTGAAACACATACTTTTGGATATATAAGCAGAGGAATATATTTGAAGCATTTTTGATCATTTCTTCAAGTATGTTATGAGTCTATTAATTGTCTATTTCTAAAATTATGTCTATAATTTAAATTAGACTTTGTAACCAGTGTAAGAATACATAGATTACAGTGCATGTTTGATGTATCAAGATATGTGACTAGTAACTAGAGCACTGGGCAACTGCATGAGTATATTTGCATTTGTTTATATGTATATAAATTTGAAAAAATAATGCAAATGTTAGTAAATAAGTAGCTGAATGTGTCTAAGGGTATATATCTGGGGGGGTGCATCTCAAGATGTCTATGACTATGTATGTGTGCATGCATGTACGCAATGTGTTTACATTTCCTGATCAAGGAAAAATTAACATACTAATGAATATGAATGATGACATCAGGGATGATGGGTCTAGAAATGAGATTCTCTTGGGAGCAATTTTCCTATGGCCCAGATAACACTGGGCCATCCTCCCAATTATTTCCACTCCCTCTCCTGCTACCAGATACAAATGCCTTGGGATTCTGGGGTATTCATAAATTTATGAGTCATAGAAGAATGAGCTGATGTCGCTCTGCCAGCTGGACCCACAGCACAGCACATCCAGCTACAAGGGAAGTGTCTTCTACCCAGTGAGTGCTCCTCCTTCAGATTGCCCAGCTGGTATCCTTATTTAGACTTTACTCCAAATTTTAATCCTTTCACTGAAACTCCAGGCGGACTCTGACCCTTATATCTTCCCTCTAGATGTGAGCCAAATCTGACCCCTTCCAAAGTCCAGGGTCACAGACCCCTGGTGCCAGGTTTCCATCTGAATCATAACCCTAATAGCAAACAGCATACCACTAGGTTAAGGGGCTGAGGCATCATTGATAGATTGTTGTCTATGGGGTATTTTATACTTCTTGTTGTAAATCCTACAGTTTGAATGATCATTTTCTATACCTGGTTCTTGAGTGTGCAGCTGGAGAAAGATCACTGAATCAAATGAACTGAAGTTATTCAACAATGTGGTCTTCAATCCTACCTGGGTTTTCAGTATTGTGTATGTCATGGGAACATAATTGGTGGGGCTATCACTGTGGTTTCTTAGTGCTGATTCATTTGTGACGCCATTTTTGTGTGTGTTTATATTAATAAATATGTGTCTAGGAGGATTTAAATGTGGGGGAATATTTGAAATATATTGTGTAATACCAATGAGTAGCTGTGATTCTTTCTAAGCTCTGTGGTGTGATAGTGTTTTGCGTGAGCAAGGGAGTGTATGGTAGCTTCTGTGTATGTGTGGATGTGAGATAGCACCTATGAACACCTGGGTGTGTAACTGTGTGTAGAAGGGTAGAAATGTACATTTTCTGGTACCTTTGGGTGACTGTGTGTGTTCACACTCAGGCACATACTGTGCATTGCTTGTGTTTGTCTCCTTCTTTTTGCCCTTTCTTCCAAGATTGGTCACATTATGAAGTCTTAACTTACATCCCTGTGAACAAAGCAAGGAAGAAAATTGCTGTTGGGTGGTGGGTGGCATTATTCCTCAAGGGGGAGAAGTTTTCAAAATTTTTTTCCAGACTAAGGAAAATATGGAGCATAGATAAAATATTACCTTTCTGGACTACTTCAATTTGTATGCCAGGGGTTACAGACAGTGGAGAAAATCTATCTTGTGGAAGAGCTCTTATTACTTGTTGGTGCCACCAACAGTCTTTCCATTAACTTCACTGGGTTTACCCAAAGTGCTAGAAATAGAATGGAAATTCTAGAAAGAGCAAAGGAATAGAGGAGCCATTATACCTAAATTCCAGAGTGGAGCTTTAATTTTGAGATTCCAGATACCACAGAATCACAATTAAAGAGCTATTTTAAATAAAGGGCAAGAAGCAGTTTCCTATGATGTGGTTTCTTGGTTTGCACCATCCTGATTATTGTTTAATTTTTCTGGAATTAGGCTGATTAAAAACAAATGCATGATATGTAAAATATACTGCAATAAAAAAAAATTCAGAAAAGAGATTTCAGTAAAGATGGTAGAGAAAGAGAAGTCAAGGTAGGAATAAAATTGTGAAAAAAATGGTACCCTTGAAGGAAGAAGGCAGTTCCAAAAAGATGAGTTACCAACTGTGTTAACTGTGGCAAGGAGGTTAAATGAATTATAAGAGATAATACTTTCCATTAGATTTAAAGACAAAGAGAAGTTTGTGACCACAGAGAAATTTGCTTTAGTTGTGAGGAAGAAAGTGTAGAAGCCACAATATTATGTAATTAGCAGTGAGAAAAGGCAAAGTCAATAAGATTGAATCCCTGACATTGGGGATGTCAGAACCAAATTGGAGAAGCAGGCACATAACCAAACATATTATAGCCTCCCATTTCTTGGCTTCTGGAGATACAATGTTTCAAGGAATTTGAAAAAGAACTGGGAAAGGGTCATAGAGTGGCAGCTAGAGGGTAAGGTTATTGTGTTTTTATGATGGTATGGTCTTGCACTCACTTATTGCCTGAAGAAAAAGAGGCAGAAAAAAAGAGATTGAAGGTACATTAATATAGAAAGTCTCTGAAGGGGGTGACAATAAATGAAATCCTCAAGATGGAGAGGCTGCCCTTGAAGAAGGAGAACAATCTCCCTCTCAGAAAACAGGGGTTAATAATGAATCAAGATGTGAATAACTTTAAAATTTAAGTAACAGCAAGTAATAATTCTCTCCCTTTTGATTTCAATAAAATATTTGCTTCTTTGATGTTATCCAGCTGCACACCCAGTTTGACTATAGAATTTATGAAAGGTTGGGTTTTACCATGTCTATGTGAAAGACAAAGAGGAGATGAAGGTAGAGCAGGAAAAATGTGAAGGAGGAAGAATTAATAGACAAACCAGAAGGAAACGGAGGCATCGTGGAGACTCAAGAGCAAGTGCGTGGCCTTGAGAAGGTAAGAGAGTTTCAAGGAAGAAGCCTTATGGTCAGAATGTGAAAGACTGAAATTTAAGATTTCAGAAGCAGAGTAGTTTAGGATGATGACAAGTTCAGGGGCAGCCACTGAGATTGGGAAGCTGAGATGAAGTCTGAGTAAAGGTAATTGAAGCTGTCATTTAATGTCAGTCGATGGTCCATCTATGCTATCTACTAAAAAGTTCTCAAAGGACTGAGCAGTGTTTCCTCTTCCCTGTCTTCCTCTTCTCTATCCTAATTTCTATTTTTTTCAAAATTCCCAGAATATGACTTCTGCGGTAAGACAAGGAAGTGGAAGGTTACTGCAGTCTCAGGTGACGACTAAAGGACTTTGTTCATATTTTCTGTGACCATGCCTTGCCATGCCATGGGTATGGTACAAAAATGAGTAGAGCCCAGCTGCTTCCTCAAAGAGCTCAGAGTCTAACCTATGAGTCAGGAACATAGACAGGCAAACATTTTCAATCTCTGAACTTTTGTTGGAGACAGGATATCTGAAGGAAAGAAAGTGAAGAACTTTCCAAACACATCCTCCTGAGCCTGTTCCCCATCTGTATTCTCCCACCCTGCTATGGGGGGCCTCAATGGCACCCCCTTCCAGCCAGCCACACTCCAGCTGGCAGGCATTCCTGGGATACAGACAGATGTAGCCTGGGTTGCCCTGATTTTCTGCATCCTCTACCTGATCTCCATCGTAGGCAACCTCAGCATCCTCGCTCTGGTGTTGCGGGAGCCTGCTCTGCATCAGCCCATGTACTACTTCCTCTCTATGCTCTCTCTCAATGATCTGGGAGTGTCCCTTTCTACACTTCCCACCGTGCTTGCCACCTTCTGCTTCAACTACCGCCACGTTGGCTTTGATGCCTGCCTGGTCCAGATGTTCTTCATTCACACTTTCTCTTTCATGGAATCAGGCATACTGCTGGCCATGAGCTTTGATCGTTTTGTGGCTATTTGTAACCCACTACGCTATGCCACGGTTCTCACCAACAGCCGCATCTTGGCTATGGGCCTGGGCATCCTTGCCAAGAGTTTCACCACTCTCTTTCCTTTCCCCTTTCTGGTGAAACGACTGCCCTTCTGCAAAGGCAATGTTTTGCATCACTCCTACTGCCTCCACCCAGATCTTATGAAAGTGGCATGTGGTGACATCCATGTCAACAATATCTATGGGCTCTTTGTGGTCATTTTCACCTATGGTGTGGACTCAACTTTCATCCTGCTTTCCTATGCTTTGATCCTGAGGGCTGTGCTGGCCATCGCATCCCAGGAACAGCGGCTCAAAGCACTCAACACCTGCATGTCACACATCTGTGCAGTGCTGGCCTTTTATGTGCCCATAATTGCTGTCTCTATGATCCATCGCTTCTGGAAAAGTGCCCCACCTGTTGTTCATGTCATGATGTCCAATGTCTACCTATTTGTACCCCCTCTGCTCAATCCCATCATCTATAGTGTGAAGACCAAGGAGATCCGCAAGGGAATATTCAAGATCTTCCATAAGTCCCAGGCCTGAGGAAGGCTGCAAACCCTGACAGAACTTCTTTGGAGGAAGGACCGGGGCTTGTTTGCTAATTTTAGAAATGCTAGAACAAGTAGGAAGAGAACCCAGAATCTTGATAGGTGTGGATGTGGCACTAATAAAAGAATATCTGGCTCAATAAAATGGCATTCATTTGTATTGAACATTTACCATATGAAAATTGTTGTGCTAGTTGATGAGAATGTCATAATGGTAAGACATATTTTTAAGTCATAAGATAGACATGTCAAGGGAAATGTAAAAAAAAGAGCAACAGATGTCCTGAAAAATGTTTGTTTGGCATATATGGGTATAACTGAAGTTCTGTATGGCAAACAAGCTTGTACACAAATAATTCTACTACCACCCAGAGTGAGGGAGTGATAAACATTAAAATAGAAAAAAATACTGTGGAGGCTTGGTGTTTCATGCAAGAGAGAAAATCTATTTGGTTTGCAGAATAAAAACAGGCTATTTGAGTGGTTATGAAGTAGCTTGTGAAGGATACGAGAGATTAGAGCACTTGATACTGGATGGTAGGTGAAGGGAGGGTACTGATTTGCAGACATACGGAGAACATTTAGGCAGAAAAGTTTAAAACCTTACTGTTCCAAGTATGGTTCAATGAACAATACTATTGGCATATCTGGTAGCTGATATGATAGCTTGTTAAAGAAACCGAATCTTTGGTCCACACCAGACCTATGGAATAAGAACAACATTAATAAGAACCTCAGGGGGAAGGAGGGGGAAAGCAACACATGTAACCTAAATGTTTGTACCCCCATAATATGCTGAAATAAAAAAAAAGAAAAAAAAAAGAACCTCGGATGATTAAAGCTTGAGAAGCGCAATGTTTCTAATCCCTCTTAGGTATTAGGTTGCTGCCTAATGTAACAAGAGTGTAACAAGAGTAACAAGACTCATGAGTAACAAGAGTTTGGAAAAGTGCTTCTCAATATGCGATTACCAGACCAGCAACATCACAATTGCTTGAGAACTTGTTAGGGATGCAAATTCTGAGAACTTTGCTCAGACCTCCTGACCCAGACACTCTGGGGGATGGGACCCAGAAGTTTGTGCTTTAATAACTTCTCTAAGTTATTCTGACACATGTGTAAAATTGAGAATCTTTAACCTAGAATATTTGTCTAGAAAATTTGGGAATATTGCAAATAGCTTTGTTTAGAGAAAGAGCAAGTTTCCCACTGAAATATTTGGTCTTTAAACAAGATCTTGAGTGATTGCCTAGGACAATTTGGGAATAACTTTTAAAGTTGGGGGAAACTGAGTGCATCACGACTCAGCACATGCTATTGTTGGTGAGGGAGAAATGCAGACTTGTAGCCTTATTATCTCCACAAGGCACTGCAGGTGGAACACAGAAATAGCTTTAGAGGAGAATTCAGCCACTCCACAGTCGTTGCCTCATGAAGCAATTTTCTTCCTTTCCCCTAATTCCTACACCCCGCCATCGCAACCTGCTTGACATCCAAAATTCAGGCAAACTCCATTTTTACAGCTTCCCTCGGGGCAAATAGAACCCAGAGAGAGAGAGAAAAAAAAATCAGTTGGTTGTCACAGTGAGGAGTGGGGGGGGGGTGGTGGTTAGGCAAGATTATTTTGTCAATGGTGTTTCAATGTACACAAGTCCCCTGTTCTTCTAAGATTTCTTTATCTTTTCTGCAAGAATATTAGTTCTTCATTTTCAAACTGAGATATGTTTAATCTTTTTGTATTCTTGTCTATCACACATTTAACTGCAGATTGTGCCTGTCCTTGCTTTGTTCCATAGTGGAAAGTTCCACTTGCACTCTATGGGGCATATTTATTTCTCTATTTAAACTCTGAGTAAGGAAGAGCTTTGTAATTTCCTGATACATGACACAATAAACCCTTTGGGTTGAGATTTGCACAGACGTTGCTTAGCATTATCACTATCAGAGTTGATGAATGAGTATTTAGGATTTCTCTTATCTCCCAATTTAATGGAGGCAGAAACTGAGTCCTGGAAAAAAATTTTTTCAAAAGTCAAAAAAGGAGAAATAATGGCAGTCAAAACTAAAACCTTGCACCCAGCACACAGTTTGGCACACCAGTGCATGTGATTTAAATGAACAAACAAATGACTAGTTGTATGAATGAAGGAATTGGCCCCAGACTGATGCTTGCTCCCTTCATTCCTCCTCTAATAGCATAGCTAGAGTCTCTTCACTCCATTTCTCAAAGCCTGGACTCGTCTTTCCAGAAACTTGTGCTCAATGTGAGGCATTATTTCAGTCTCCTTCTTTTTCTGTGACTTTGTGTCCTTACACATAAGGCTGCTGTTTGCATTCTCCTGAATTACATCTCCTGGTTCCCAACTCATTATGTCTGATCCCACTGATCCTATAATAATAATGGAAAGCAGAAACTGTTCTTTTCAAACTGTCCCTCTGATATTTCAGAGTTCTGCATGGGGAAGGGAACATTTCCCCTATTCCCATCTTCTGTTTGCCTCCTCGTACTTGGCTCATCACTTGATTGACAGGAAAGGAAGAAAGCCCTCTTGCCATTTTGTCCCTCAATACATCCTCACTCTACTTGAAACTGAAAAAAGGAAGAGGTAAAATGAAATATTTAATGGGAAGTCCAAGTGCTGGGTAAAAGAACGTGTTTGGGAGATCGGAAATTGGGACCTGTAACAAGACTTACGATAAGGACACTTATCATGTGTGGTACATTTAACTAAAAACAAACAAATCTGGGACTGGTTTATTCCTAGAAATGGGAGACTGGTGTAATGGAATCCTTGCCACTGCGCTATTAACTCAATTTTTTTCTCCACAGCTACAAAATCACCTTTAGTGTATGAAAACTCTAGGGAAGTTTCACACAGGGGGATGTTGGAGCTCAGAAACCAATACCCCCAAACAGGGCACTTTGACATGCTGAACTGAAGAAGAAGCCTCAAAGTCTCTCCCAAAGTACCGGACTTTATCTGCCTAAGGTCCAGGTTCACCAAGAGAACAATTGTTTTTTCTTTCTCTCCCTGTAAGACCAAGAATGTAACCACACCTGAACAGACCCTTTCACTGTCAAAGAGAGCTATTTACAAGTTAATCTCTGTTCATTCCTCCTTGCAGTCCTTTATTGCCCCTCCATAGAATTCCTCTTTCCTCCCATCCCATAACCTGTTTTCCAGGATGGTACATAAGCTTCTGAACTCCACTAGGGGGCGGGAAATCACTTTGATTCTCCCTGTATATGCTCATTAAATAAATATTTATGCCTTTTTTCCAAAAAATAAAAATAAAAATAAAACAAACCAATTAGTTTCTTCTTTTCATTTGAATCCCTATCCCTATCACCTAAGGTTAGTTAGGTGCTAACCTTTGTACAGATCAGGTTCCAAGATGAAGAATGTTAATCCCCTAAAATCATGAAGCTGGTAGGTGGCAAAGCCAGGACTTAATGGGTTTATGTGATTTGAATTCCATGGAACTTCAGTATCCTGGAGGAGACCTCAAACTTGTGGACATTGGTGGAGAGTTGAGGGAAAAATGATGGGAGTGGAAATTGAATAGACAACAGTAGAGACAAGTAGACTATGAAAGCCAAGGTCATATCCTTTACTGTTTAAATCTTGGCATTGTCTCTGGGCTCAGAGCTCTGGTTTCTGGATGTGAGGTCTGGAATTTGCCCACTGACATCCAAGCTATAGGTTCTGCCTAGGATTTGGGTTTTAAGCTTAGAATTAAGGGACCTAGACTCTAGGTTCTGGACATTCAGTTCCAGTTTTGAGACTGTATCATTGTGGGACGGGGTTGCTATGGAGCTTGGAGGAATTTGTTCCCATTTTCTCCATCACAAGACGGGAGTTGAAAGTTCATTTTCTCTGTGGGGAGAGGGCAGTATCTCCAGGGGAAGTGTTTTTTTTTTTCCTTATCTTTCTATTCCCAAGGTGATATCTAACCCCTCTCCTTTCCCCACCACTAGCAAAACATCACACTCAGGCAAAGCAGGACCCCAGAGGGCCTGGCCTCTGGGAACTCCCACTCACACATATAAAGTTGGCCTCCTCTCTTGGCTAGTGTCTGCCTGAGGCCCATTCTAGAGCGATCGTGTGCTCTGGCCCTCTGCCTATTGATCCAACTGTCACTTCACAAAGCTCTCTCAGGTGAGTTTGAATTTGTCCGTGTCTTCTAGGTGTGTACATGAGAAGTATGTTTCTAGGTGTATACATGAGAAGAGTTTCTCTAGCTATAGTTCTGTTTGTGCTTCTGTGTGGTTCTCTCAGACTCTGTAATCATGCCTCTGTATCTTTGAGGGATCTCTGTCAATGCCTGTGAGTGTTTGCATAGTTGGCCACAATTTAAAATTCTCCACATCCCATTTTTATGTAGGTTTTCTACAGCAAAAGCAATATCCATTTAAATGCCTTCGTGGTATCCCAGCCACCTTCGGACAGGGCTGCCAGACACTGCTTTAGCAGTGAAAGACACATGGACGATCACATGGCAGAGGTTGATAACGTGCCTCTGTTCTGTCCCACACAGACCCACTGCCATGCTACTCTTTCATAGAATAGGAAAGACCTGGCCAGTCTGGAACCTCAGGCCTGAGGGCAGAGGAGAGTTGAGAGGGCCTTTAACCCAATTCAGTGGATGCTGGCATTCCCTTTCCATTATTTCCTTTAAGGGTTATCCAGTCTTTGCTTGAACATCTCCACTGCCTAGGAGCTTATGGAAATTACCACTTTACCAAGTGTCCCTGTCTTCTCAGATCTGCACTGGAAAAGCTGAAAGTAACTTCTTTCTGATGACTCCAACCTGGGGTTTATGCTCATCATCATAGTGAAATTGGAAACATTACTACAAGAGAAGTTCATAGTTCTAAACTGTAATCTAGGCTCTGCAGAAATGGATTCTTAAGCTGTTGGTGTTACTCATGCTTCCTCTCTGGGCCTTAGTGTCTGTCTAAGAATAAAATAGTTTGTATCTATCCAGTGTTTCATATGCCATGCAAAATCATATTAACCTTACAAGACAAGTGTATCCCCAGTTTACAGGTAGAAACCCTGTGGATCAGAAAGTTTAAATTATCTTCTCAAGGTCACTCTGAGTGTAAACTAAACTGGAGCTCAAACTAACATCTTGCAGAATCCATTTGCAGAGCTCTAAAACACTGAAAATACGATATTAATTTTCTCATTTTTTCCTTGTACTCAAACAATAGAATGGTATTATTATATTAATTTTACAAGTTAAAAACAAAACAAAACTTTTTATCAGAGACTAAATAAGTTGCCCATGTCACACTTGTAACTGGCCAAGTATGGATTCTGACCCAAGTGTGATTTATTCCGAAGTTCCTGCTCTTAGTGTTGAAGCTATACTAACTCTTACAAGATTGAGCAGTCTGAAATATCACATGTTCTCACTAATACATGGGAGATGAAAAGGTTGATCTCATGGAGACAGAGCATAGAATGATAATTACCGGACACTGGGAAGGGCATGTTAGGGGGGTGAAGGAAGGTTGGTTAATGGGTACAAACATACAGTTAAATAGAATAAGTTTTGATGTTTGATAGCAGAGTAGGGTGACTATAGTTAATAACAATGTATTGTATATTTCAAAGTGGCTAGAAGAGAGGACTTTAAATGTTCCCAACACATAGAAGTGATAAATGCTCAAGGTAATAGGTATCTTCAGTACCCTGACTTGATCATTATACATGCTATATCTGTAATAAAATGCTAAAATTACCTCATAAATATGTACAAATATTATGTGTCAATAAAAAGCATTAAAAATTTTTTGTAAAAAGATGAGCAGTCTGACATATCTCCTTTCCCTGTAACATTTTAGGATTCTAGAACTCTGGGAAGCAGGAGGAAAGAGGAGGATGTCGATTATATTTTATTAAGAATGATGTAGATGAATTCAACTTCTCTCACCTCCCCCCATTTCTGTTCTTCAGTTTTTCAGGTGGGCGTATAAGACAGAAGACCCAACAGGTGGGAGCTAACTTCACTTTTTGTTCAAATACAAGTGGAGACTGATCTCTGCTGTTGGTGGCATGGGAGCTGAGAGCAATGACAGTCTCGACCTTCTATCTGTCTTCCTTACTGGCATCCCAGGACTGGAAGCTCGACATGGCTGGCTCTCTATTCCTTTCTTCACCTTGTACATTGTGGCCATTGTGGGAAACAGCCTAATCATGGCAGCAGTGAAGGTGGACCCTGCCCTACATGAGCCCATGTACCTATTCCTCTCCATGTTGGCTATCACTGAGGTGGGCGTTTCTGTGTCTACACTGCCTACTGTTATGGGCATTCTTTGGTTTGATGCCCTCAGGGTTGACTTTGATGGCTGCTTGGCCCAGATGTTTTTCATTCACACCTTCTCCTGCATGGAGTCAGGGGTCCTATTGGCCATGAGTTATGACCGCTTTGTAGCCATCTACAACCCGCTGCGTTATACAGCCATCCTGACCCTTCCCCGAATTATCTGCATGGGTCTAAGCATTACATTGAAGAGTGTGGCACTCATGGCCCCACTTCCAGTCCTTCTGAGGCAATTGCCCTATTGTCACACTAATGTCCTCTCTCATTCCTACTGTCTCCACTCAGACCTGATCCAGCTGCCTTGTGCTAATACTAAGCTCAATAGCATCCTGGGATTGGCCATTGTTCTGTCCACTTTTGGGCTGGACTCACTGCTCATTGTGGTCTCCTATGTGTTGATTCTTTATACAGTGCTGGGCATTGCTTCCGGGGAGGGGAGGTGGAAAGCCCTCAACACATGTGTGTCACATATTTGTGCTGTGCTTGTGTATTACGTGCCTATGATTGGTGTGTCTGTGATGCATCGTGTTGCCAAGCATGCTTCACCCATGGTCCACATGGTCATGTCTAGCATCTACCTCTTTGTGCCGCCTGTGCTCAACCCCATCATCTACAGCATTAAGACCCAGCCAATCAGGCAGGGAATTGTCACCATGTTCTCCTGCAAGAGGGGATTGCTCTGAATCACTGCAAGGGGTCAGGACTATTATAAGCCCATAAACTCAGATTGTGTTTCTGCTATGAGCAAAGCTCCACACTAGGCATTTTGAGGAGGAATAGGAATGAGGAATTCAAAGTGTTGCCACAGGCTTAAATATGGATTACAAGAGTTATTCCTTAGCCCTCTTCATCTCACACTTTATTGATACATGTGTGTCTGTCTGTATGCACATGTGGACATGCATATCTCTGTCCAGATATGACATCTTTGGGGCAGAAATGATAAATTTCCCTTTTCCTCATCCCCTCAAAACTCCTAGAAAAAGGTTAACAAATAGTAAGTTAACAATAAAAGACTGAGACTTAACGATGTTTGAATTGAAATAAAGCAAATTGCCATTTTTATTGGTTGGGCAGGGATTAAGAGTATTCCCCCAATAAGGAAATAGTACCCTAGGAACATGTCTTTGAGTAAAGTGGGCATACTTCCTGATTTTCCCGAGATATTCATGATTTACAGCTGTTTGCCTCAGCATCATTATTAATAACACCCTCTTTCACTCTCAAAAATGTCCTTGTTTAAGCAATAAGTTATGTGATAAACCTACCTATGAAGCAATCTCCTGTTATGTAAGGAACCAGACTCTTCCCACAACTCACCATCCAATGGTCTCCACATCCAGAATTTATGTACCACGGGACTGTAAGGATGAACAGCTGACCAAATGACCTCACCTGAGGCATAAAGTAAAATATAGACAATCTTGCAAAGCCCAGGCTGCAGATCCTAAGAATCCCAGCATAAGCAGCAAAATCTGCTTTAGCAGAACCCAGGCTCTATTTTTAGTTAAGCATCTACTGTGAAATAGATCTGGTATCACGGTGCCTGGATATATCCATTTCGCATTTCCCTCCTTCCCTTCAGCCTTCAGTAGCCTTTCCATGCTTGTAGTGCTTATATTCTTATCTGTTCACCTCATTCCTCCCTCAGCCCCATGAGCATGGGTCTAGTTGGTCCTGTCTGTTTCTGCCTATGGTTAATCAGGCTTCCCGGAAACTTTGGTCAAATGGAAATGGCCGTCCTCTCCTCTCCTACACAACACAGGTCTTTGTGTAGAGTGAACTGATAGGACTGTGCTGGTTGATCAGTAACTACTGTCTGCTTCTCAGCTTCATTCACTTCAGGGCCTCCAATCATGATGAAAATGCTTTCCTACCGTATGCTCTTCTCCCCGACTCTTCCAGCACACCAGGGTCCCCTTTGCTTAGTCTGTTTAGAATACCAGTCATCAAAATTTTATTATTCTTTAAGCTAAATTACAAAAAATGTCTATATATAAGCATAGCTCATTTTATTGTGCCTCACTTTATTGTACTTTGCAGAAAATGCATTTTTCACAAAATAAAGGTTTGTGACAACCGAGTCGAGCAAATCTGTTGGCACCATTTTCCCAACCACATGTTCACTTTGTTAGTACTTTTTAGCAATAAACTGTTTTAATTAAGGTATGTACAGTTTTTAAATAATATGCTATTGAACACTTAATAGACTACAGTGTACTAGAAATATAACTTATATGCACTGAAAAATGAAAAACAAAATGGTATGACTTGCTTAGTTGCATTATTTACTTTATTGTGGTGGTCTGGAACTATGTGTACATTATCTCCAAGGTACACCTGTACCTTCTCAAGCGTTTTAGGTTGATATCAAAGTTTTTATGACAAATTTACATAGTTGATTTACATGTATTTTGAGATATACAGTATTATAGTCAGTTAAAACAAATTGTTATATCCCATCTTTAAATGTTCAATGGAATCTAAATGGTTAATGTTTTGATATCTGATGTCATGAATTGAAGAATACATGTTCTTTAACACTAAGATATTTTACCTCAATATCTTTTTTCCTCTAACTGAAAATTGTATTTTACCTCCATTAAAAAGTTTTGACTAAAATGTATTTTTATGTTTTAAACCATTTTTATGATCACCTCAACATAAATCTTTGCAATGAAAATATGTATATGCATTCAAATTTGATGTTTAAAAATGTTTAAAGTTGTTTTCTCCCCACTGATATTATTACTGCATAAAATATAATGCTAGAATCACTTTTTAATTTATGGAAGCCTTAAGTTTATTTTCTCATTAAAAATCTAATCATTTTGAACTTCAGTATTTCCTATACAGGTTTTATTTGTCAGATAAGTTAAAATTGCTTCCAAAAGTATTTAGGTTTATGTGAATGTATGCACTTGTTGCTACTCAGTTGTCATTGCTTCTAGGAACTCTTAGCTTAGAGAGCAAGGAAATAAATGTCTACATACTAACCTGTGAAGATACACATATCTGTAAATATTTCTGTATTTAACTATTTGCATCTATATTAGGTTTAAATGACTTCATACTGATGCCTCCAACTCTAATCCATGGGTCTTTCAAACCCTTTCCCTTTGTGTGTCTATAACCTTCCACTCTAACAGTGAGAAAGCTGACTTCCACCATCTGCTAGTCGTTTACTTAACTGTTCAGTTCCAGCACATATGTGGAGGGGTAGAGGAAAGTTTCACTTCCATCCTCTCTGAAGCTTTGCTGGAATGACTGACAGTAGATTAATAGGAGAAAAAGCACACAAATTTGTTAATGTTCATAAGCACAGAAGCTATTTTAAAATATGAGACTCAAAGGAAGGCTGGATGGTTGAAGCTTATATACCCTCTTCATAGGGGAGAGGCAGAGAGGGGAAACGTAGGCAATTGTCATGGGTAGCAAATGGCTTTCAGGAGAAATGAATGAGTCCAAAGGACAATGGCCAGTGACAAAGTTCCTCTGACTTCTAGGGCAGGTGTTGGGAAGGTGAGCCAGTGGAACTTCACTGTGAGCAAAGGTTGTCTTATTATGCAGATAAATTCTCACAGGTAATCTCTCAAAACTGCACAAGAATAGATGAATAGTCTTTCTGGGTGTGTGGTTATGACTGACGTTTAATCTCTTCTGAGGTTAATCTTTCTTGGTTATTTCATGAGATTCCTAGAAAGGGAGTTTTTTTTTAACATTTTTGCTAGTATCTAAGACAATTGCATTTCTTCTGGAGGAACCTTCCTTAATCAGATAAGACAACTTTAGATAAAATTCTTCTGGGTGCTTCAGAAAAGAAAGTGACCAGAGAGACAGGGAGAGAGAGGAAGGTCCAAGAGAGACCTTGGTTCTGAGGCTTCTTTATGAGGACTTTCAATTTTCTTTAATTTAAAGCATTCGGCATGCCAAAACACCATACTTTGTGGTATTGTTCTCTGTGCCCCAACACATATATAGTAGCTGCAGAATTGTTAATCCACACCCCCAGGAGAAACTGCTTCATCAGCTAGAGTACCTTACATATTACCTTCCTTTTACTTTTAGTCTTACAAATTTTACCCATTTCCAAAATTATCTAGGTCAGCAACCTTTCCCCCCACTTCCTTTTTTTTTTTTTTTTTTGAGACAGAGTCTCACTCTGTTGCCCGGGCTGTAGAGTGCCGTGGCGTCAGCCTAGCTCACAAGAACCTCAAACTCCTGGGCTCAAGCAATCCTTCTGCCTCAGCCTCCGAGTAGCTGGGACTACAGGCATGCACCACCATGCCCGGCTAATTTTTTTACATATATTTTTAGTTGTCCAATTAATTTCTTTCTATTTATAGTAGAGACAGGGTCTCGCTCTTGCTCAGGCTGGTCTTGAACTCCTGACCTTGAGCAATCCGCCCGCCTCGGCCTCCCAGAGTGCTAGGATTACAGGCATGAGCCACCGCGCCCGGCTGGTTTTGGGTTTTTTTGTTTTTTGTTTTTTTGTTGTGGCAGCTAGATAGAGGGGCAGCCTTTTTGGTAATCAGAAAGTCTATCACTGTTCTGTGTGAAGACTAGCAGCATAAACACAACGGGTCCAATGAGAACATAGGATGTTCATTTAAACGCTTTCGTGTAGAATTTATAATAGGACAAAGTTATTTTAGAAGAAAAAAGACAGACTCCTAAAATTTTTCAACTTCCACTTCTTGCACAAAAGTTTCTTTTTCTAGTCCCTTTCTGAAGAGAAAATGACTTCAGCCTTGGATTTAAAAATCTGTGTCACAGATTTCTTATCCTAATAGTCTCATTCCCATGGCATAAATGTATCAGAATGACCCACTGAATACTATATGGTGCTCTCCAGCCTTCAGCTTTGATAAAACTAAAACCCACTACTCTGAGTGCATATGCAGGACTTATTTAAAAAAAAAAAAAATGACCTTGGAAAAATCATTCATTCTTTAAGTCCTGATTTCCTTACACGTAAAACAAAGTGTCACTTGTTACCAGTGACAATGGTATGTAATTTTTAAAACTGGATTTTATGATTTCCTACTGTTTTGAAAACAGTGATTTCTCATTTGGGGGTTTGAAGTTCTTGCTGGAGTTCCATGGCTGAAAAAAAAACTCCACAAATCTGAGAAAAGGAAGCAGCTGGAGTAAACTATACTCATTGGGGTTAGTTTTTAAGGATGGGACATGTTAAGGCCAGGATGGACAGAAGGTACAGTTTCCCGTGTAGGTGCAGGGAAAGAGGTAGAGATAAGAAACTGTCACTAAGCACCCAAACTCTTAAAAAACTCCTGAGTACTCTAAAACACTTTTGTTTACATGGGGTTACATTTATTGATCTTCACTTTATTAGAAATTGAGAAATTTTTGAACTACTTTTTAATTCATTTAAAAGTAAAAATAACAAACCTGTTACGAGTCAATATAATTTATCTTTATTAAAATAATTATATTTTCCAAAACAAAAAAATTTAATGAGTAGCATTGTTTTACACTTTTTACAAATCTCTTTAATGTCCAGCTTAATAAAACAAAATCCAAGCTAAAAAAAAAAAAAAAGAAACATTCAAAGGGGCTTCCCTCAGCAGTTAGATAAGTCCTGAAAGCCCACCAGAAGGGTCCTTCTCTGTGGCTTCTAGGACTAACACAGTCAAGCTCTAAAGTCCTTTGCTAAAAATAGCTGAAGAGAGCAGACCAACTTTGGAATAAGGTAAAGTTTATACACTCTAATAAGTGTATGTATCACATAATGAGGGATATTTTTCTATAACTCATTAGCCAAAGGAGAAGATGATAAAACCTGTATTTTTTCTGTTCACACTGAAGTACTAAATTTTAGAGCACAATTTATATGATTACAGAAACTGATCACACAAAAAACCTTTGCAAGCAAATGCTAGATGTCCACCATAAACTTGGAAAAACAAAAATAAAAATTACCCAACCCTGTACCTCTAAATATACCTCAGACCACAAAATTTGGGAAATGGGGCACTAACCATTATTAAATCCAATTCCTTCATATTATATACGACTTAAAACTTCAGAGAAATTTAAGAAAGACACCCCAAGTTTCAAAATGAGAAAAAGATGGTTTTAAGACTAAAGTGGAAATGGTAAAGAAAAAAACCAAAAGTTAGCAGAATATTCTAAGACGTACTGTAATGTCTGGCTTATGAAGAAACAGAAAGAGAAATAGAAACCTCAACACAGTAAAAATGAGAAAACAATGTACAAGAGGCAAGGATAGGGATACATGTGCATACTGAGTTCAACTAGAGAATTACTTCAAAATCACTATAGCGAACTCTTTGACAGAAAACGTTTCGGTAACAACACACCAAAATTTCTGACAATAAATTTATAAGTCTGGGGCTAATAATCTCCAAAAAAAAAGCCTGTCCTCTCTCATAGCAACTGTCCTGTAAGTAAAGTCCATGCAGAAAACAGAGCTGACCGTCCCAGAACATTCGCATTTTTGCCTCAGCTGTGCACATCCATTCTCATGGGAACACAAAACTGACAGAACGTCCTCATGATCTGTCAGTTAACAAGATCACACAAGCCCAACCGCCAGCAGTACCGTGAGCCTGCCACCTGTTAGCTGCTCTTGAGAGAGCCCCCAAACTGAGCTCCAGCGAAGAACTGGGAACGCCTTTGTTATTCCCTAACTACGGAAGCTACCAGAGTTCAGTCTAACCCAGCGCCTTAGGGCAAAACTTCCGCTAGGCTGGGGAAGTCTTCCCCAACTGGGGCTTAGGCAGAGCCCTCCTCTAGCTAAAAACAGCCAGGAGAACTCCAGGCGCAGCACTGTCACCTACTAGTCCCTGGAGAAAGGGTCAAAGGTGAGGAAAGTTGGGGACAAGGACCTAAGACCCTAGAGAGAGGCTCAGTTTCGCGGAGGAGAAGAGTGAGCATGATAAGGAGGTGGGCCATCTCGCTAGATAAAAGAACGGTGAGAATCAGGGAACGGGGAAAAGAGGTGTTAAAACGAGAGAACAGAAGGAAAACGGAGAGACAGGGGCTGAGGGTAGCGCTGAGGGGAAGGCAAGAAACCGGGGTTAGAAAGGCGCTGATGATGAGGCTGAGGAAAAAGAGCGAGGCGAGAGGTGCGCGAACCGAGAAGGCTAGGCTGAGTTGAAAGAGGCGAGGCCAACGTGAAGGAAAAGGCTGGAGTGAGGGAAGCACCGCAGGGACAAGGGGCAGGCGAAGAGACCCCCACCCACAAGGACCGAGGCAGAACTCTTAACCCGTCCGCCTCCAGGCTGTACTCGATCGGCTGCGCTCATACCCTGTCGACGGCGGAGACTCACCCAAAGGCTGCAGAAGCCCCACAGCAGGACATGGGGACCGGTCCAGATCCACAGCAGACCCAAGCCAGTGGAGAAAACCGCGGCGCTAGCGTAACCCGGATGCGCATCCCTAGGAACCGGAAGTTCATCCCTAGGAACCGGAAGTAAGTGGCCAGGGTCACCTCAATCCACACCTCGTTCCGCGAGAAGCCTCTGGGCGCATGTGTCGGGTCTCAGGAGGCGGGGAAGCGCCTAGGCCCCGCCCACTTTGCTGGCTTAGCGAGCCCCGCCTCTGAGTCGTGCAGTGTATGGATGTGTTTGTTGCTGCGCTACACAGCTGCAAGCATCCCTGGCAAAGAGTACCACAGCCTTCGTTTCCCCAGGTCTTTTTATTTTTTTTTTATTTTTTATTTCTGAGACAGAGTCTCGCTCTGTTGCCCGGGCTAGAGTGCCGTGGAGTCAGCCTAGCTCACAGCAACCTCAAACTCCTGGGTTCCAGTGATCCTCCTGCCTCAGCCTCCCAAGTAGCTGGGACTACAGGCCTGCACCACCACGCCGGCTAATTTTTTCTGTTTTTAGTTGTCTGGCTAATTTCTTTCAATTTTTAGTAGAGACGGGGTCTCTCTCTTGCTGAGGCGGATCTCAAACTCCTGAGCTCAAACGATCCACCCGCCTCAGCCTCCCAGAGTGCTAGGATTACAGGCGTGAGCCACCACACCCGGCCTCTCCAGGTCTTTTTAAACGCATGTAATCCCTACCTACCTAAAGGGAATGTGAGGAGAAATGCTGGATGCATTTGGTAGGTAGATCTAGAAAAACTGTGGGAGGAAGAATGGGTGGGAAGTTTTGGAAGACACTTGGGAGGCCAGCACAGGTGATCTTTTTGTCCCTGAGTTCAGTTTATTTCTAATAGTGTATTGAGCTTACAATTAACTTCATTTCGTGCACATGGTTTTCAGAAACAAAAGTTTTAAATGATTCCTTAATTGTAAATTACAACCCAAGTATGGGCAATGAGCAAGGTTGAATTCAGGCTTTGTGGAGTTGAAGTTTATTCAACTTAGGGGTGCTCTTTAAGAAAAAGAATCCAAAATTACAAATACAATATTAAATACAAAAGTGAATCTTTTATAATGAGAAAAGAACAGGCCGGGCATGGTGGCTCACGCCTGTAGTCCTAGCACTCTGGGAGGCTGAGGCAGGAGGATCACTTCAGGTCAGGAGTTCAGGAAAAGAAATCACAAATTGCAAATTTTTAAAAATTAGCTTACAAATACCACAGAACACTATTTTTATTAATTAACTGCTTGATACACCTCTAAAATACTTTGTTTCCCACATTTTGGGCTGCATAATCTTTGATCACATCTTCCTATGACAACAATGTACTAAGTAACTTCATTTACTGATATCGTAACTTCTTTCTCTCACATGCCACATCTAATTCACCAAGTTCTGCAGACTCTGCCTTTAAAATCCATCCAGAAGGCCGGGCATGGTGGCTCACGCCTGTAATCCTAGCACTCTGGGAGGCCGAGGCGGGTGGATCTCTCAAGGTCAGGAGTTCAAAACCAGCCTGAGCAAGAGCGAGACCCTGTCTCTACTAAAAATACAAAGAAATTAATTGGCCAACTAAAAATATATAGAAAAAATTAGCCGGGCATAGTGGCGCATGCCTGTAGTCCCAGCTACTTGGGAGGCTGAGGCAGAAGGATTGCTTGAGCCCAGGAGTTTGAGGTTGCTGTGAGCTAGGCTGACGCCACGGCACTCATTCTAGCCCGGGCAGCAGAGTGAGACTCTGTCTCAAAAAAAAAAAAAAAAAAGAACTAAGACACAAACATCCACATTATTCTAGGCCTAAACCA
>CAUYRT010029486.1:0-17741 GCA_963574885.1 Lepilemur ruficaudatus
GTCAGCGTGCTAAAACGTGTTATCTCTGTAGAGTAAACCTTTGTGCTTTGGTAGAAGTCCTCAGACTTCTGGATTCAGGTCACATTTTAGGAAATGATTGATTGCAAGGTGGAAACTGATAGATTTTGAGCCAGTTCTCCCTCTTTACCATTTTCTTTTTGTTGTTTAAATCAATTTCTCCTCATAATGCCCATTATTCAGGTATTATCTTTGTATCCAATCCCTTCACTTCCTTCTCTCTACCATATTTAGGGTGCCAAAAATCTCTAGTAAATGGAGCCTTCATTTCTCACCTGGATTAAGCCTCTTTTTTTTTTTTTTTGAGACAGAGTCTCACTCTGTCTCCCTGGGTAGAGTGCAGTGGTGTCATCATAGCTTACTGCAACCTCAAACTCCTGGGCTCTGGGCTCAAGCCATCCTCCTGCCTCAGCCTCTCGAGTAACTGGGACTATAGGAATGTGCCACCTGGCTAATTTTTCTATTTTTAGTAGAGACAGGGGTCCTGCTCTTGCTCAGGCTGGTCTCAAACTCTTGAGCTCAAGAGATCCTGCCACCATGGCCTCCCAGAGTGCTAGGATTACAGGCATGAGCCACTGTGCTAGGCCTGGATTCAGTCTTTTAACAGCTCTCTGAACTTAATGCTTTCTAATCTGTGAGCCTTTGCCCACTTTGGTGTGCTACTGTCTGGAATGCATCCTGACCTTTCCCCCTCCTGTCTTTAACTTTTTGTCCTTCAGGTCTCAGTTTAAATGTCACTTCCTTTGGTGCCCCCCTTCTGAGCATCTGTCTAACACTTACCATGTTGTATCATAATTGCCTATTTACTTGTCTTACTCTCACAAGACTTAAGTGCCCTGAGAACAGGGACTGTGTCTTACATTCACTATTGTATTTCTAGAATAGTGCTGGGTATGTAACCGGTGCTTTATAATGCTGTGGTGCACGTAGAATGAATGAAATGTGGTGGGCAGTCTCCCCCCCACTCCAATCTATCTCCCCTACTGCTGTCAAAATTGTTTTCCTATAAGAGATTCTCCCCTTAGAAATGTCATGAAAAAAAAAAAAAAGAAATGGGTTCCTCTTTATTTGAGTTAAAGTCTATACTCTAGCTTGGCATGCAAAAGGCTCCTTATACTGTGGCCCAGACCCAACCCTTTAGCCTAAGTTGTTGCCATTCCACCTCATTGGTCTGGTGTTTCATTGCTCCTAGATTTCCCACTGCTCCCAAACCTGTTATGGCCATCCACTTACTTTGTTTTTCTTTGCCTATGCTCTTTACTTGGTCCATAATGCTTATCTCTGTCTCTGAAAGTGCTTGTCCCCTAAGACCCGCCTCCTTTGTCACCTCTAGTGAGAAGCCTCCCCTGCTTTCCTTTCCTCTTCTTGTCCCCCATGGCACTTTGTTTGAACCTCTGTTTGAACCCCACGGCACTTGCCGTGTAGTGTGGTGAGGTCTCTGTTTACTTGTCTCCTTCTCTCACTGGGCTGCCTTCCTGTGGAGGAGGGACCTTCCTGATCATGAGGTGGAAGGGAGTTGGTGGGAATGGTGGTGAGCAGTGTGAAAAGAGTCTGATTTTGGAGCTAGGCAGACCTAGTTTAAATCCTGAATCTTCCACTTACCACCTGTGCAACTTTGGGCAAGTTTCTTAACAAGTAGGATTCTTGATCTCATTTCCTCTAAAATGAGGGTGACATTTTTTTTGTAGGAGTATTGAGCATTAGTGATAATGAGTTCATAGCATGTAGCATAGTGCCTGGCATATGAAGGACACTTGGTAAATATTTGTTGAATGAATGAATCCCATTTTGGAAAACTGTGAATAAGAAAAGGCTTTGTTTTATTCAAACTAGAATAAGTCTTTTAATTTCTGCCAGGTAGCCAGGAGCATTTTTGAGGTGGGAGTAAGATCGAGAGTCTCCTTTCTTGTGATGAAGCAATAAAAAAGATGAGATTGGGAACATCAGTGAGCAGCCTGTGTGCAAAGATTATTGATGCTTCTCCCCATCTTTTGTGTTGTGATGACTTCTTTGATGGATCATAATATGCTGGCCTTCCCTAGTCCTGGTGAGGTTGCCTTGTGATGACCTTGTGGATACAGTCGGGGGCGGGTAGATGGTGGATTTGTAATATACTTAAAGCTGGGATAGACAGAAGGTTACATGCTGTAGATGACTGGATGGAGTGTTTCAGGATCTGTGCTGTCCCATTTTTTTTTTTCTTTTTGAGACAGAGTCTTGCTCTGTTGCCTGGGCTAGAGTGGGTGCCGTGTCGTTAGCCTAGCTCACGGCAACCTCAAACTCCTGGGCTTGAGCAATCGTTCTGCCTCAGCCTCCCCAGTAGCTGGGACTACAAGCATGCACCACCATGCCCGGCTAATGTTTTCTATATATATTTTTAGTTGGCCAATTAATTTCTTTCTATTTTTAGTAGAGATGGCGTCTCGCTCTTGCTTGGGCTGGTTTCGAACTCCCGAGCTTGAGTGATCCGCCTGCCTCGGCCTCCCAGAGTGCTAGGATTACAGGTGTGAGCCACTGTGCCTGGCCTCTCCTGTTTTTTAGGGACTGAAAAATGAGGAAGCCAGACTTCTTGGCCCCTGTTTTCTTAGGGCTTTGATGGTCTTCTTGTGCCACAGAATAGTTTTAACTTGAATGTTCCCCAGAAATAGTGCTGGTACCTGAGAGTCATGATCCTATCTTTACCTTTTTGTTTCTGGTGTAGTTGATGGGGGGTACTGGTCCTTAGGGCATCAAACACCAAAGGAACTTCTTTCCAGAAGTTTAGACCTCGTAAGTGTATAACACCAGGTGGTACTCCGGTGTGAACTTAAAGTTGGATGAGGAAAATATGTCTGAGTTCTCTGGAGGGCAGCCTTGTCTGGTCCTTAAACCCTTGTCCCAGCCAGGCACCTTTTTGTATCTCAGAGCACTCACCATGCTGTAGTTTAAGTGGCAGTTAACCTGTTTCTCTCCCTCAGTAGGAGTAAGATCTTCTGTCTCTGAAGCTTTGGAGGGGCAAGATCTTTTACTGAAGGCTAAACATTTAGGCCCTGCATAGTAAGTACTGAACAATCCTGGCTACTGTGTGATCCATCCTGGTCCTTGCTCAGGGAAATTAAAGCAGATAGAATCTATCTGGCAAAACCTTTTGAGCTCTTAGGAAGAAAGGTCCTGCATAAACAAAAGGTGATAGTGTTAACAATAGAATTACTAATTATTTTCTAGGGTTGAATTCATGTGGTTAAATGATCTTCCAGGTGCTTGGCTTCAGCTGTCTCCCTTTTAGCCTTTGTATGTTTTAATAACACATCCCTAAGCCAGCAGGAAGGGGTTAAAAGAGGAGGTGAAGTACCAGTAGCTTTCTTTGCTTAATTAGCATCTCCTAAAAAGTCTTTGGCTGCTGGCATCTTCTTTGTAATTCTTTTTTTTTTTTTTTTTTTTTTCTTCGAGACAGAGTCTCACTGTGTTGCCCGGGCTAGAGTGCCGTGGCGTCAGCTTAGCTCATAGCAACCTCAAACTCCTGGGCTCAAGTGATCCTTCTGCCTCAGCCTCCCGAGTAGCTGGGACTACAGGCATGCGCCACCATGCCCGGCTAATTTTTTCTATATGTTTTTAGTTGGTGAATTAATTTCTTTCTATTTTTAAGTAGAGACGGGGTCTCGCTCTTGCTCAGGCTGGTTTCAAACTCCTGACCTTGAGCAATCCGCCTGCCTCGGCCTCCCAGAGTGCTAGGATTACAGGCGTGAGCCACCGCACCCTGCCTTCTTTGTAATTCTTTAAGCTCCTTCCAATGCCCGCTATAACCTGCTTGCTTTTCTGGTTATACAGCTAATCCCATCTAGGTGTGCTCTGTGCTCACAGCCAGGGCTTACTACAACCTTGTTAATGCCCAGATAAATCAAAAGGACGAAACCAATAGCCAAACGTGGAATGAAGGAGTTTTCCCTTGACTCTCCCCCTTATTCCTTGGTGTAGGAGTGTGCATTGCATTGTGGCATATCTTCACTGATGGCATCTTGGTGGGAGTGATACACTATGTTGTATGTTAAGCAGATTTGAGAATGAGTTGGGTGAGCCAGCTGGACTGGACTGTTTGTATACCTTAGGCTTCAAAGGGACTGAGTGTCCTGGACTGGCCATGAGTAGAAGGGTGGGACCTCTTCTCTGTTAGTTGATATCTTGTAGGTGCCAATGGTCTGCAAGGTGACAAAGTCTATAGAGGTGACAGGCTGGGCGTGGTGGCTGGTGCCTTCAATCTTAGCTACTTAGGAGGCTGAGGAAGGAGGATCACTTGAGGCCAGGAGTTTGAGACCAACCTGGGCAACATAGCCAGAGCTCATCTCTAAAAATAAATGAAAGAAAGGCTGGGAATGTTGGCTCACGCCTGTAATCCTAGCACTCTGGTAGGGTGAGGCGGGTGGATCGTTTAAGCTCAGGAGTTCGAGACCAGCCTGAGCAAGAGCGAGACCCCGTCTCTACTAAAAATAGAAAGAAATTAGCGGGACAACTAATATATATATATATATACACATATACATATAAATTAGCTGGGCATGGTGGCACATGCCTGTCGTCCCAGCTACTCAGGAGGCTGAGGCAGTAGGATTGCTTGAGCCCAGGAGATTGAGGTTGCTGTAAGCTAGGTTGATGCCACAGCACTCTAGCTCGGGCAACAGAGTGAGAGTCTGTTTCAAAACTAAAATAAAAAGAAATGAAAGAAATTAGCCAGGTGTGGTGAGAACCTGTAGTCCCAGCTACTCGGGAGGCTGAGGTGGGAGGATCGCTTGAGCCCAGGAGTTCAATGCCACAGTGAGCTATGATCATGCCACTGCACTCCAGCCTGGGTGACAGAGGAAGACCCTGCCTCTAAAAAAAAAAAAAAAAGAAAAAGAAAAAAGAAAGAGTCTATAAAGGACATGGTTCCCTCTTTGTGAGAAGCTTCTGTGTGGTGGCAGGGAACTTGGCACCCTGAGGTGAGGGTCTACTTACTGGGAAGTCAGCCTAGATCCAAAAGCACTGGACTTCCACTCAGCTAACTAACAGGATAGAAGTCTGTGTTTATCATTTCAGATACTGAGCAGTGGCCTCTTTACACCTTCACGGATAAGCCAAGTAGGGAATTCAATCTCAGAAGTCTTTGAGGGTCTTGATATCAGGGCAGAATTGTCCTGGCTTTCCTGTGGCTCCCTGAAGAAGAGAGCTTTCCTAGCTTTGCAACTGGGTTCTGTCCCAGTTCTGCCTGTGATCTTAAGTAAGTCACTTGTCTTCTTTGAACCTCAGAATGGAAGAACTTCACCTGCTCTTCGTGCCTCACTAGACTATATGGATCAAAGGGAATATAATGGAAGGGAAAGTGCTTCTAGAATGGTAAAGCACAGTGTAGATGGAGGGTTTTTGTCTGTCGAGGGACTGTTGGTTTTATCATAAACATAGTATATGTCCTGCATATAAAATACCATCCCACCCATATAGAAAAGTATACGAAATAAAAAGTAAAAAGATCCTCCCTTTCTTCTCCCAGTGTTTTTCTAACCCCTTTCCCCAAAGATAGAAAACCACTATTCACCATTTATTGTGCACCCTTCTGGTCATTTTTGTATACTTCAAGACATTCCTTAACATGTATGACCTTTAAAAAAAACCCCTAAAACTCAATACTAATGCGTACTGCTTTAACTTGCTCTGTTCGCTGAACAAGTTCCCCAGGAGTAGAATGGTCCCTTTTGGATCCTTTGAGGAGCCTGGTTATAGCCTCCTTCCCAGTGTACTGGTTCCTCTGGGGCTGGATCCCTGGGAGGGATGGAGAAGCTTGACTAGAGGTCCTCGCCACGCAGGAACCCTGCCTATCTCTGTGGGCTTGTTTTTTATTCTGAGATGAAATTGTCTGGCAGAGTGTCCTTGAGTGGGAATCGGGATGGATATAAGAGCCATGTCGGTATCACTCCCATCTCAAGTGTGTTTCCCCCTTCACTGTTCTCTTCTTTGGCTAGGAAAAGAGATAAAGATCTGATTTCCCAATTCCTATTTTAGTGCAGTGACTCCCTGATTTCTGAAACCTTGAATTAGCCTGGTCACTTGCTGCTCCACCTTCTAAAAGCAAACCAGACCCATTTGGGTTTTTTTTTTTTTTTTGACACAGAGTCTCACTCTGTTGCCTGGGCTAGAGTGCCGTGGCATCAGCCTAGCTCACAGCAACCTCAACTCCTGGGCTCAAGTGATCCTCCTGCCTCAGCTTCCCGAGTAGCTGGGACTACAGGTGTGCATTACCACCCCTGGCTAATTTTTTTCTATTTTTTAGTTGCCCGGCAAATTTCTTTCTATTTTTAGTAGAGACAGGGTCTCAATCTTGGTGAGGCTGGTCTCGAATTGCTGACCTCAAGCCATCCTTCTGCCGTGGCCTTTCAGAGTGCTAGGATTACAGGTATGAGCCACCATGCCCGGCTGATATTTTTTGAGTTTTCTTGTGGGTGAAGATTCTGAGGTCACCTGTCAGTGGCTTTGCTTTCTTACCAGTCTAGGGAAGGGTCAGGGTCTATTGGAAGAATTGTCTTCTTTCTCTTCTAGACTGTTGTATCATCTTCTTCAGTCAGGCCTTGGCTTTTTTTGAGTGCTGGGGCTGTAGTCAGAGCAATGTGGGGAGCCCAGTGAGTAGGCAGTTGGGAAGCCTCACGGAGGCTTTTCCTGTCTGCGTGAATCTTGACCGTAGGTTTGGGAGAAAGCCAGGCCCATATGTGGGGCCAGGGTGGTGACTGTTCTTCCCTTCTTGCCCAAAATAGTCACAGAGACTATGGGGGGTGCTTCCTAGGGAGAGAGCCCCTCTCCTGTCTTTTCCCTGCCAACATCTTGCTCTCCGTTTAGCATCAGCAGTGTTTGCAGATATGTATGTTATAATCCTGTCCTGCTGCCTCAGGGGACACATCTTGTGGGGCAGCAGTCCGCAACCTTTTTGGCACCAGGGATTGGTTTCATGGAAGACAGTTTTTCCATGGACTAGGGGTGGGGGATGGTTTTGGGATGATTCAAGTGCATCACATTTATTGTGCAGTCAAACCTATCTGCTAGTGATAATCTGTATTTGCAGCCGCTCCCCAATGCTAGCATCACAGCCCCAGGTCCACCTCAGATCATCAGGCATTAGATTCTCATAAGGAATGTGCAACCTAGATCCCTCGCATGCGCAGTTTACAGTCGGGTTCAGGTTTCTATGAGAATCTAATGCCGCCACTGATCTGACAGGAGGTGGAGCTCAGGCTGTGATGTGAGCGATGGGGAGCGGCTGTGAATGCAGATGAAGCTTCACTAGCTTGCTTGCTGCTCACCTCCTGCTGTGTGGCCCAGTTCCTAACAGGCCATGGACTGGTAATGGTCTGTGGCCTGAGAGTTGGGGGCCACAGTTGTGGGGTATCTGGGATTCCACTGCTGTGGTCACATTTGCCTTGTGATCTCTGAGCTGGGAGGTGTCACTTCCCCCAAGGTGGTTCTGAAGGCTTCAGGAAAGAGTTATTTCTGCTGTTCCCTGCCTTGCTCTGATATGGAAACTAGCCTTTTTCAGCATTGCTCATTCTGAGAGGGTGGATAGTCTGGGAAACATGGCTGTAGCCTTCATCCTTCAACCTTGCAGGTCCCTCTGGGGCTGACTCCCTGGGAAGTGCCATCCCCTGTCTGTTTCAGAAACTGTAAGGTGGCAGTGTGCTGCCCCTACCCTTCACTGGCCTAGGCCATGCCACACACTGCCCCATTGTACTGTGCTTTGTGATTCAGCTCTTGTCGCAGCCTCTGATCCCTGGGCTGGTTCTCTCCCAGCCCCTTTCTTCAGAGCCTGTGGGAGGTGGTGTGACGGACTCTGCTGGCACAGGCATGGGATGGGTGACAGCTGCAGCTGTGGGTGGCTTTGTTCTTACAGCCCAACTTTCGGAGCCCTGGTGCGGCCTAGCAGCAGTGTTTGGGAATAGGCGAGGTAGGGGAGCTGTGCCGCCTTCCACAACAGCCGTCCTCCCTTTCTGTTGACCAACCAGAGAGTCTTGTGGCCTGGGGTCAGCAGGCTGGCCTTTTTGGTTGACAGGGGGAGTGCTCCGCTTCTACCTGGCATGATTTCTGGAGGGGAGAAAGCCCCCGAGGGTCTAGTGGTAAGTCTGGAGGCGCGTCCCCTGTCAGGAGAGTGCAGTGTGTCCTCTCAGGCTCCATGCAGCTTGGCATTCTTCTGCTCTCTCTTTGCAGCTCCGGAGTTGGGCTGCTCGCAAACCAAGCTGTCTGTTTATATGGAGTGCCTGAAGGGCGTCTGCCATGAGTCTGTCGCTAACTGCACTAACCAGGAGAGCTGGCTGGTTGGGGAGAAGACACTAACCCTGTGAGTCTGACCTTGGCCAGCTAACCTGCCCTAAGGTACCACCAGCAAGTGCCTCTGTGCTCTGTTCCTCCCCTCAGCCTGGCTGCCTCCTCACCGTAGCTGACATCAAGCCATCTCCTCTGCTCTCTTGTCCTTCCTACTGTGTCCCCTCCATTTTCCCAGTCTCCTTGCTGTGGATGAGGATGTGCCCCCTTTACGGCCAGGATCGAGAAAGTTCCTTTGTGCAGCCACCTGCCAGTCACCAGCCTGCTGCTGGGCTCCGCCCCCCCCTTCACCCTCCATTAGTTGGCACTGTGCTCCTCAGTTCTCCCCTAAGACAGAACTTGTTGGAGTTTCTGTTTAATCTGTGCTTTTAGCACCACAGAGTTTGAGAAAACCCTCGGTTAACATGCCGCTTGTGCTTCTCATGCCTCAGAGGCAGATGGAACTAGAGTGGGAAGGGACTTTTCTTCTAGACCAGATAGTTTCCTCCCTTTATCAAGAGGGGAAGTTTGGATAGCATCCGCATTACTCTCACCCTGGGATAAGCAGTAGGATCAGCTGCACAGTTCTCTTTGGCCTTTGAGAGGTTGAGGAGAACCTTGGCCCGGCTCTGGGGAGTTCCTTGGGCAAAGAGTGAAGCTACTTAAACTGAATGCTGGAGCCCAGAACCAGGTACCCACCTGAGATGTGCTCCCGTTGGTGACCGTTGCCCTGGGAGGTGGAGTGGGTGGAGTTTGGCCTAGCACCCCCTTCCGCGTCTGGAGCTTCAGGTGGACTTTAGCTGGGAAGAGCTGGGAAGGGCACCTCAGCAAGAGAGGAGTGGGACCTGGCTTTGGATTCCGTGTTTGGCCCAGCAAAGGTCTTGGCCTCATATTGGAAGACTGGTGAGTGCAGCCTGGGAATGGAGAAGCTCTCACTTAACTCCCTCCTGCCAGACTTGGAAGGAGAAGGAGGGTCTGGAAATAATAGGAAGGTTGATTGCCTGGTCCTTCCCTTTGTTCTTCACAGGTAACTCTAGACAGACTCTGTGTCTCCAGCCTCTGGAGGCAGTGCATTCCTAGGTAGGCTGGACAGGGCTTACTGGAGACCGAAGGCCCTCTAAGTGGGTTCTGTTCTCTTTGGGCTGGGAGGGAGAAGACAGGGACCGCCTGATTACCAGCATGGGCTGGGTATGTGTAAATGTGAGAGGGTGTAGGTGCCATAGGGATGTTTAGAGACCGTTAATAGGCAGTTAGCAAGCTGGAGGGTTTTTGGCTTGGTTTGTCCAGGAAAGCAAAAGAGGCCTGGAGCTGAGGCCTAGTTTAAGGCCACTCCTTCACTTTGCCCTTCCTTGGGAGAGGGCATAGGGTCTAATGTGAAATGCAGGCCATGAACTTGGGGACTGTCTGCCGATCTCTCTATTGAGGGGGAGGGGTGGGTTGGCTTGGCTTATCATCACTAGTCTTCAGCCCCCTTGTTCTTATAAGGTGTTTGCCTGGATAAGAGGCCAGGTGGAGAGACTTGAGGTATTTGCTCAGGTGGGGAGCCAGGTGAGCTCTCACAGGTCGCCAGCACTAGTTCTGAGACCTCAGGATTACTCTGGCAGAATAATTCCCACCCTTTTTGGCTTTCAAAACCCTGTCTATCTGTTCAGAGTAGGCAGGGGGCCAGGCCAAGGCTGCAGGCAGCTTGTCCCAAGAGGGTGAGGTTGTACTTGCCCAGAGGGGTGGCGGGCAGAGCAGTTGGAGGGGCAGCAGGGCTGGCATGGGCACAGACTAGTCACCAGCTCAGAGCAGAACCTCTGCCCAGGCCCCACCCCGTAAGCTGTTGGCTGCCTGCCTGCCACGCGCCCAAGATTGCTGAGAGCTTTGCTCATATATCTCAGGAACAGCTGCATGCCGGAAGCTGGGGGCTGGTGACTAGTGGGAGGGGCACCTGGGGGATAGTGTGGGGGAGGCTGAACCCAGTTTTGGTAAGATCAGCTCACTGTGCTGGGGGACTGTTCTGCTCATAGTTGCTCAAGCAGTCAAGGTGGACAAGGGCTGCTGTATTGGTGCAGGGGGTTGGGACATTCATGGGCAGTCCCCAGGGCCACTGCTGGATCACCTGGCCACAGGGCTGGCTCTTGCAGGGTGGTGGTTTGTTTCCTGAACATCAGTTGGAGGCAGAGACCAGATTTCAGAGCCTGGAGAGGCAGCCAGACTTGGGTTGCAGGGGTGTAGCTGACCCCCAGTGGGGCACAGCTTCCCACAGGCTTAGAGAGTCCAGAGACTCTATATCCAAGGCTTATAACTCAGGACAGTTGCTGATGGGAGGCCCCAGTGCCTGTGTGATCAGACATTTGTGTTTCAGTGTTTGATTAGGGGCTATAGGAAGGACCTGTATTTATTTTTATTATTTATTTATATCCTGCTGGCTTCCAAGGGAATTAAGGCAACATACAACACAGCTGGTATATTCTGAAACAGGGCTGGGTTTTCCTTTTATTTAAAAGCAGTAGTGATTACCAACTTCCATTTAACTTTCTTTGGGTGAATTATAAAGAAAAGCTTTGATGATTTTTGTGGTGATGTGTGGGCCCTCCCTGATTCAGAGGATTGGGCTCAAGGTCCCTTACTTGCTTGATTCATTGACAGCTGCAAGCAGAAAGGCTTATCGGTAGATTTGGAAATGATCTGAGCCCAGATAAACTGTTGGGGCTGTATTTCCTTAAAAGGGGTGTTGGTGATATGGGAAGTAGGGAGACAGTTGGTCTCTCGAGGGCAGAGCAGCTGATCCCGGGTCAGTGGAGCTGTGGAGTGCAGTAGTGCAGAACTTGAGGAACTAAAAGGAGACATCTGGTAGGGGAAGGCTGAAGTTGGAAAAGCCAAAAAACCACATCCATTTTGGATGCATTCCTCCCTGTCCTGGGCCAGTGTTGAGGGGTGGCCTCTGAGCCCCTAGCAGGAAGAAAGCTAGATGCATATACCTCCCTTCCTCTCCTGTTCCTTTGACTTTGCCTCGGCCTTGGACTGACCAGCAAAAAGGAACGCCGAAAGAAGTGGGAGGGCATCCTTGGCTCTTGGCCTTGAGCCTTTTTGCTGTTGCTCCCCGTGGGTGTTTCTGGGAGTAGTAGTAAGGATAGTGGGTTGGACAGAATTGGGATTCTGAAGAGTTTTCTCTCTTATCTCACTCTGTCTCCAGCAACAGCAATCTCTGACTGTGATGGAAGCCCCTGGTCAAAAATACACATACCCACAAAGGGGAGCAGGTATGAGTCTCATCTGCTGGTTAAAGAGTTATGCTTGGCAATTTTTTTGTCCTTTGAATAAAGGACAGCACTCAGCCAACTTCTGGTGTAGACTGCACTTTACATCTGTCTCTGTCTACACTGTGCTCAGCTGTTCATTGGGTTCACAGTGCAGCTTCGCACTGTGAACCCATGAGTCCCATTTCTAATGAAGGTAGACTTTGTTCTCTGAAGGCAGCTAATCGTGCCCCATGGGCTGTAATCAGGGAGAAGGTATTTAATACAGGGCAGGCGGCAACAGGCGGCCTGCACCGACTGGCAGATTGCAACATGGCAATTAAGAAGCTATCACCCTCTCTCCACCCCATTTGATATAAGATAGAGTCTCTCCTCTGAACTGATTTTCAGTAAGTGAAGAATGAGTGCTGTGTAGAAGAGGAAGAGGGCGGGGTTAGATGGGTGGGCGGGGTAGGGGTGGTGAGTGGGGAGGAGAGCCCCTTTCCTGTTTCACTTCACCTTCATGGGATGGGCAAGGGGTTGCTGCTGCTCTTGGTTTTTCCCTCAGAGGCACTGCAGGTCCAGCCCCAGGAGCCCTAGGCCAGGCTGGGTCAGCCAGAGGTTTTAGCCTAGGCCTCAGCCTTTCTCCCAGGGCACAGCTGTTCTTGAAGCCAGACCCCGCACATGATCTGGTAGTCCTTCATCCTGAGTCATCTGCCCTCAATTCCTTGAGTCTCAGTAGTTTGGGGTAGTGGCAGGGTGGAATTGTTTCCTATTGATTTCCTTCTTCCTCCAGAAGACTATTTTCCTGGAGGGGCCCTGGAGCCAGCTCATCATCCAGAGGCTAAGAGGCTGCCTTTGGCTGCTGCTTGCTCATCGTGGTCCATGTTCCATTTTGCATTGTCTAGTTGCTTTCCTTGAGGACTTCCTGAGCACAGGATTGGGAGTCCTCCTTGAGCCTTGAGCTGAAACACTCCAAGGCAACTTGGGAAACCTTTGGGTGAGGGAGATGTAGCCAGGGGAGGCCATATGTCATAGCTGAGTCTTCCTAGAGGGACTGCTCTGGTGCCTTCCAACTTATGCCTTTTCTCTTCTCACAGCTGTGGGCCCAACTGTCCAGTTGCTCTCGCTTTGTTGTCCACTGCATCTCGCATTGCTTTCCTCCCTGCGTCTGTTCTCACCTTCCCTGCAGGGCTTCCAGTCAAGGACGGTGGGTTGCCAGGCCCATTGTGTCCTGGTTCGGTGCTGGAATTGCAGGCCCCTCACAGGCTGGATCTGGGACACTTAGCAGATTTTAGGACTTAGATGTAGGGCCTGGGTGTCCCAACACACCCTGGCGTTTATGGACATGGGGCAGGAAGTGGCACAGCCGTCCCAGCTGGTGTTGGGGAACACTGCAGGCTTCTCAGTGGATTGTCTCCCCAGTGAGCATCGCCTTCTGCTTCCCTAGTTGGGAGTCCTTTCCTCTCCCTATGACGCTGATGTGTTTGAAAGAGTAGACTCTGGCTGAGGGAGAATAACCTTCACCACCCCATGCCAGAGAATCTGTATCTACATTTCCTACCCATCCTGCTGCCAGCCACATCCACAATATCCTCCCTGCTCAGCAAGCCAGGTTATCTCTGGCCAGAGAAGCCCTGGGAATAAATATGTGCTGTAGGGCCATGGAGTGGGGACTTACGGTCAGGGCAAGGCAGGATGAGCTGCAGGATGTGTGGCAACTAGAGCTAGGGCTGCGAGGCCTGGAGTGAGCAGCTGTCTTTACAGGTAGAATTACAGATACCTGAGCATACTGGTGTCCTCCCTACTTTTCTGCCACGCATACACGTGTCCTGGTACCTAGAGGGCAGCATGGGCCTTGGCAGGAACAGGGATAGGGAAGTAGAGAAGAGGCTGAGAATAGAGGAAGGGCCTGCAGAGAGAAAGGGTTACCCAGCTGACTGGGGGACAGATGGGCGAAGGGAGCAAGGACCTGACTTCTCTGTACAGAAGGCGAGAAGCCAGAGGCCAGCTCTCTGGAGCTGCCCCTTGATTTTGTGGAAGCTCTTGATTCCCTGAGTCTCTTACTCCTGTGTCTCTGGCCCTACCCAGTTTTCCAACTCCTGTGCACCCTCAACACACACCCTCTGAGCATCAGAACCCAGGTGCCCAGGCTGCTTTGGGACTTTCTGGGCCTCTCCCTGAGGCCATGGGAGCTCCCATCCCGGGGCCCTCTAGATGGTCAGCCCCAGGGAACCTGTGGGGTGACTTGTTTGCTCCCCCACACCCCAGGAATGTGCTGTCCTCGCAGCCCCGCCCGGATTCCTGTGCAGGGAATCAGCCTGACATAGCATGCTGCTCATGCCCTGTGGGGACACGTTCTGCCTCCCGTCAAAGGGGCGGGGGCTGGAGGCTCGTGGCTCAAGGCTTATGCTTGTGCTGCCAACGCCCCAGCTTCACCCAGAATCCCAAGCCAGGGACCAGGCTGCCCAGACAGAGGAGGGAGACCACTCCTGCTTCTCTACCCTCCCTCTCCCCTCACCACTCTTCTTGCCCCAGGCCCTGTTGGAATGTGACAGGAGTCATGGCCAGGGCATGTCCCAACGGTTAGGAACACATGCTTCAGCCCGCAAGGCTTCCCTCAGCCTCCAGCTCTGTGTAGGTTGATGGGGGTGGGAAGAGATTGTTTTTTATGCCCAGAAGGCCAACTGAGGTTGCTGCCTCCACTCCTCACTGTGCTGGCTGCTGCCCCCATGCTGCCGCCCAGCTTATTACAGGTCGGGCTGTCTTGGAGCCCCAAGAACCTGGAGAGGACCTCCCAGGTCACTCAGTCCAGCCACCTCTGTGTAGATGAGGAACAGGCTTATCCAGTGAGGAAGGGAGTTACCAGGGCCCCAGCCTGTCAGAAGCAGCCTGGAACTGAGCCTGGGACCTGTCTCAACTCCCCAGGCTTGGGTTTTCCAAACCAGTGTTTTTCAACCTTGGCACTATCGACATTTTGTGCTGGTAATTCTTTGTTGTGGGAGCTGTCCTGTGTGTTGTAGGGTGACTAACAGCATCCCTGGCCTCTACTTTCTAGATGCCAATGGCATCTCTCCCCTCTAGGTTTTGACAACCAAATAAGTCTCTAGACCTTTGCTAGATGTCCCTGGGGGAATGAGGTAGGCAAAATTGCCCTGGTTGAGAACCATTGCTCTAAATTGCTGCTTTTTCAGATTTTCTCCTGGGACCTACTCCTCCTCATTGAGAAGTCTGTTGACTACCGTTGTACACAGAAGTAGTCCTTGAGCTCCTTCTGGAGACATTGTTAGAAACTCTCTTTCCAGCATCTTCTCTCCCCATCTTCTTGTGCATTTCTTCCAGGCTTTTTCCTGGTGTTCTCATTTGTAAACCACGTTCCCCAAATCTCTTGGTTGTTGCCAGACTCTGAAAGGTCTGGGAGATAAACAGGACCGATGTGAGGGACAGGACAGAACCAGACCTATTCTAGAATTGGGCGTGTGGTAAGTTGAGATCATGAACACACGCACAGACACCTGTGTCTCATCTGGGCCTGTGACAGTGCTGTCACGGAGAAAGGCAGGAACCCAGTGCTTCCTCCTCAGACCCCCTGCTCCCTGGCCTTCTTGCCTGGCTCTTCCCTGGGGGGATTTCCAGGTCCCAGACTGGGCAGGCAGGCCTGTGACACTGACAGACAAGCGGCTGACACCTGGTTTCCACTTTCTTCCCTTCTCTGGTTTCAGGAGCTGTTGGCGAGAGGAAGTGGAGGGGCCGTGGGATGCGGAGAGCCGAGGGCTAACTCCCGGACAGCGGAACGGAGAGAGCTGCCGACAAACAGACGGTATGTCCTTGATGAGGCCTGTGCCCCCATTTGGCTCCCTTCTGGGGAGGCTGCAGGTAAGGAGGCAGGCAAGTGTCCTCTCTTGGTAGGAGCCGGTGAAAAGAGAGTGGTGGAGGCCGGAGGGGCTTGGCCTTCCGTGGCTGTGGCCAGGCAGCTCTCTTGAGCTTAGAGACTCCCACTGAAGAGCCTGGGTTAGGTGAATGTTCTCAAACCCTTATTTTTTGGTTATGATTTTTTTTTAAAACTAACATTTATTGAACACTTCCTAAGTGCTTTACATAATCGTCACAACAACCTTGTGAAATTGGTGCCATTCTTATTCCCAATTTAGTGTTGAGAAAACTGATATGTACAGAGCAGTTTTCCCTCTGAGGCCCTCCGAGGCCACAAAGGAGAGCAGCGGGCTGCCTTTTACTCCTCACGCCACTCTCAGAGGATCATACACTCCTTCCGGTGCCCGGGCCCTAGGCCCTGCCATTTCCACCTGTCTGTTCCCCATTGGACCCATGCCCCATCCTCCATGATCCCCTGCCCCATGGGGACTGACACACCAAAGTCCAGTTCTTCTAATGACCTCAGCAATGGCGCAGACCTGTCTGCCTGTGTGGTGGCTCTTACGTATGTCCCCTTTTACCATTTGTTTCTCGGTCCAGAAGGCTCTGACTACATCTCAGCCTCTTCCTTCCTTGCTTCTCCTTGGCAGGTGGAGGAGCCCTCACCTCCCAGAATGACAAGTGCAGCCCCTGCTAAGAAACCCTACCGTAAGGCACCACCGGAACATCGGGAGCTGAGGCTGGAAATTTCTGGATCCCGGCTCGAGCAGGAGGTCAGCAAGACTGGTAGCCCTGCCCTGGCTAGCAGGGTCAGGCCTCTGCAGCTAGGTGTCTGCTGACTTCTCCTGCCTGAGCTTCTGGTCCCAAGTGACATGGAGAGTGTGGCATTGCTGGTGCAGGCCTGGGGTCCCACAGCTGCAGCAGTGCTGGTGGGGGCAATGTAGGCTCATGGGGGACTGTCTGTGAGTTTATGTCCACGTGTCAGGGAACCCCAGAGTCTTTGTAGCTTAGCGGAAATGATCCTGTACAGTGTTGTTCTCCCTGCAAGAGGCAGCCCACCAGAGCCTCCTAGGCTGCTGGAGGCCAGACTCTGGTCCTCCGTAGGAGGAGGAGGGCCATTCAACCTGTGGCCCCTCTGGGGGCTACTAGGAGGCGGTGCGCCAGCTGCTTCCCACCAGCCCAGCTGCTCTTCACTGTCCCGCCCTTCCTCCAGCTTTGCTTTGTTTGGCCAGCATTTGTTAAAACACGCACTCCCTGCCAGGGACTGTTAGGTCCAGGTTGTGCTCTTGGGAGGCCTACAGTCAACTGCACAACAGACTCCACACTGGCTCTCCTCCCTCATTAAGCTCACTCACAGGAGGAAATGAGTGCTGCAGAGGTTTGCCCCCCTTGCTGCAGGGTCCCCACCCTGGTGCAGTGCATGGAGCATATATAAAGAACCTGATAGACAGTCAACAGATGTCGAGCATCAGGCACACCATGGCGCACTTTGGTTAGATTCAGGGCAAAAATGCCATGACTTGCCTACTTCAGGGAACATTAAATAAAAATACCAGCTATTACTGTAGGTGCTACCCAGCAGGCATTTCCCCAGTTTTATAGATGAGAGCACTAAGGCTCAGCGAAGCTAAGGTCATATCACCAGTATGTGGTAGAACGGGGTCAAATCCAGTTGTCAGTGGCTCCAAAGTCCATGATCTGGGCCGCCCATTTCATTTTCCTGCCCATGACTGTAGTTTTGGTGCAGTCAGCTCCATTTGGAGTAGGTCCTGATGTGTCCCGCTTGCTGTACGTACATAGCATGTGCCTACTCTTCCCTGTGATTGGTTGAGCTCTGACTCTTGGGCCATGAGCAACACAGGGGTTTGGGGAAGGTGGGGCAGAAGGTTAAAAGCCAAATAAGGCACTTTCCTCTCCTCGATCAGGATTAGCTCAGAGGCTCTCCTTCACCTCTGTACTTGTTCCTCCTGAGCCTCCGGGAAGTCCTGATTCTGCCTTTGTAGTACCCCTAGGGGGCTGAGAGGGCTTTGTCATGGCTCAGAACAGCCTGGCTTCTTCCCTTTTTTTTTTTTTTTTTTTTTTTTTTTTTGGATACAGGGGCTTACTCTGTTGCCCAGGCTAGAGTGCCGTGGCGTCAGCCTAGCTCATAGCAACCTCAAACTCCTGGGCTTAAGCGATCCTACTGCCTCAGCCTCTGGAGTAGCTGGGACTACAGGCATGCACCACCATGCACAGCTAATTTTTTCTATATATTTTTAGTTGTACAGCTAATTTCTTTCTATTTTTTTTAGTAGAGACAGGGTCTCGCTCTTGGTCAGGCTGGTCTTGAACTCCTGA
>CAUYRT010029487.1:0-19632 GCA_963574885.1 Lepilemur ruficaudatus
CACAGTGCCAGACAAAGACCACTCTTGCCAGGGGACAAGCCGCAATGCTGGTGGGAAGGTTTGGAACTGCTCTCAGAAGCTTTCAGGCTGGTCTGTTTAGCCACATCCAGATAAGCATTTTATTTATGCCTAGAAAGCCGAATGGTGACAATTAGTTTCCAGCTCTGTAACGACATCTCCTCCGATCATTCAGGTCCCATCCTCCCCGCTCATTAGGGCGAAACTCTTGTTAGCGGCTTTGCCAGTTGGGGAAGGGGAAACAATCAGAAGCAGGTGGGTGGGCCCCACAGGTGCAGACGGCTCCTTTCCTCCAGAAGCAGCCCGCGGCCCTCTCCTCCCCGCCTCCCTCCTGCCGGGGTCGCCTTCTATCCCTGGGCAGGTGGGGCAAACGCTTATCATCTGCCTAATTGTTGAACAGGATAATATGCTGTATTTCAAATAATTAGGTTGGTGGTAATGAGGGTTTGATGGTTTCTGTGCAATTAGACGGATGGACACAAACACTTTGTTTTTAACCTTTGGTGAGGCTAATGGCCTCAGGTGGGAATAGGGCAGCGCTGCATTTTGAAAGGAGGAAAAAAATATCCTGGGAACCTCACAGAAAGTAAGTCACAGGGTGGGCTCCTTCCTGCAGGTCTGTTGCTCTGGATACCTGGCCAGACGTTCCCTGGACATCAATAATGAGGGATTTCAGACCGACAGGAACGGGGCATCCGTGGAGCCAGCTCGCTCTGGGGTTGAATCTGCTCTGCCACACTTCTTGGCTCTGTGTCCTAGAGCAAGCCGCTTGACCTTGCTGAGCCGCAGGTCCTCGTCTGTAAAAAGGAGATGGCAATACCCCCTGCACAGGGCTGTAGTGAGTGTCTGGCACCCGGTGAACGTGTGGTGAAGATTTGGTGAGGGTGGGAGGGGCTGGGGAAGCTCGGGGAAGAAGCATCTAGAAGCCCGAGCATGGCGGAGCCAGAAACAGGCAGTGAGTCCCTTTCAACCAACAAAGTAGACTTGGCATCTTCAAAGGTTCAGGTAACAGTGGCTGTTTAGAAATTCCCTCAAAACAAAACAGGAAAAAAGAAAAAGAAACCACCAGCTTAATTGAGGCTTGGAAGACTGGAGTCACAGCTCCACCAGTACAGAGCCATGGGGCCTTGAGAGAAAGCCCTTCCTCTCCACGAGCCTCGGCTTTCTGTGCAGCCAGGCAAAGCCCCTCTCCGTGTCACCTGGCAGCTGTGGGAGCCGGGTCTGCAAGGTCAGACTGGGCCACAGGGCCCTAGAAACCAGGCTAAGGGGGCGGGGCAGCCAGAAGATGCGGTGGCTGCTGGTGGGTCCCACAGGCTGTTACCTTCAAGGCAGGTGTTAGAGCAAGTTGGGAGAAGGTGACCCAGGGCCTGGGCAAGTGGACAGTATTGGGGAGGGATTTACCCACCCAACACACATCTTCCCAGCCATTGGTCTGTTCAGAGTCCAGGGCTCTTGTGTAGGGCACAGAAAGAAATAATGTCCAGCCCCTGCCAGGTGAGTTGTCACAATGTACGGTGACAGGCCACCTAAGTGAAATTTGGAGAACGCATAGATGACAGAATAATCAGCTCAGCCAGGACAAGTCAGGGAGGGCTTCCTGGAAAGTTCCAGGCTGGGCCTTAAAGAATGAATTGATGTGGCCCCACAACAGATGGGGAGTCAAGATTAAGATCTCAAACTACAGTGCACGTGGGTGATCCATGGGAATACATTTGCCCTTAATTCCAAGCAGGGGAAAAACTTTCTTGGCAACTGCAATCGTGTGAAAAGCCAATCTCCTCGGCCTCACAATTCTGAATGCTAGGCGGCTCCAGCAGCCTCTATCAAGCTATCTGTCTGTCCCCACACCCTCCTTCAGTGCCCCTTCATCACCAGACTAGAAATTCCTGGGACATTTGGCCAGCAGTCACAGCACTGAGAGGAGTGGTACCTGAGGCTGGTGTCCGTCAGCACCATGGACAGAGGCGCAGCTGTCCTGTGCGCCAGCGTGAGGGCGGTAGCTCTTCCCTGCATGCCCATTTGGGTTCTTACGAACTGTCTTTCTTACCGGTACTTATGACCACTTTCTTCTCCTATGACATTCTGTGGCACTATTAGTAAACCAGGGGCCAAGTTTTGCTAGAATCCATTCAAATGCATAGGATTGCAGTTAGAGATTTTTTTCCCCAGGTGCTATTTTGGTCCAAACCGTCAGAAGCCCCAAAAGATGAGAGCATTCTGACTCCCTCTGTGAGTGTGGGAGTGGGAGGCTAGGGTCCACCTGGGCTCAGATCCTGGGACCGAAGGGAAAGGAAAGGCAGGTGTTTAACTAAAGGTAAGGACCTCGAGACTCCCCTGGGCCCCAGGTAAGTCCCAGGCTGGTGCTGCCTGTAATCCCCCCATTATAGGGTAGAAGCCCAGGGGATCTCGCTCTGATCGGCTCTGCCTCCTCTCTGGCCCCGGGAGCCGCCTCCCCTTCAGGAAGATCAAGGTGGCCTCCGAGAAAGTCCTGAGCTAGGGCCATGCCTAAAGTACTAACTCCCTGGAAGAACACAGGTTCCTGCTAAAAACTCAAGGTCAGCCTGAGGAAGTGGCATCCTCGATCATCTCAGCCAAGTCAGACATCTGGTTCAAAAGGAAACGGTCTGTACTATAGCAAAGATGTTCGGAGCCCTGAGCATCTACTTGTGAGCATTCCTTCATTCAAGGATCACCAAGCCAGGGGAGATGCCAGAAAGGTCTCTCTGATGCTGTGGGAACCCCCAAAATGTCTACTGCCACCAGGACAGAGCTGGAGCAGAGGGGACTTGGAGTTGCTCAACCCAGCCCCCCAGGCACAGAGGCTGTGGCTTCATGGAGCAGCCACTAGCCCAGGAGCCAGAGCCTGTGGTACTCGTCCTGTTGGTGCCATTTTCCTGGTTACCCACCGTCACTCCGTGAGGCACCCTGAGGACTTGTGCACTGCGCTCGTGACACCTGCCTGTCTTGCAGGATGGCCAGGCAGGTCGTAGGACCCTACTGACCCTGCACCACACTTTTCCTTCCCCTTGTGCCTCACTGGACAAAGCAGCCCCATGACATTCCTTAAGTGCCCACTCATTTTTAATTTGGGGCATGTTGCATCGCTTCCAATAAGTCTTCAGTGTGTGTTAGCCACGAGCATTATAATTAGAGCACCTGCCACATACCAGGCACTGTGTAGACATTGAGACCATAATGACGGACACAGGAATCCTACAGTCAGCCATCAAATGCCCGTATTTTATGAAAAGTATGGGTGACCCATCATCCCACCCAGTAGACAGTGGCTTCTCAATGCTCTAACCTCACAGGCAGCACCACAGCAACACACAGTAGGTGCTCCATCTTAGCCAAATGAATAAAGACAATTGAAAATGTTTTGAAAATACCATAAAGTGCTATGAGGATGTGAGTGGTTATTAACAACAGGAATAATGCTAAATCCCCTAGCCATCTGCCAGAGGTAGGAAAATCAGAAGAAATAACAAGAAGGTGGAGGATCTACTCATGCTTCAGTTACGGAATGAAGAGGGGTGGTCCTGATGACAATGGCAGGGCTAGTCCAATCAGCTCCTGTGGGTCCCCTCTAGCTGGGGTGGTCAGAAAGGCCCTCACAGTGGAGGGGGCATTTCAACTTGAAGCCGGGGAGATGGGCTAGGGGCTTATGGCATAGGGAGGGCGGAGGATGGTTGGGTCTGGCCATCCCGGCAGGGCTGTGGTCCACTCCATCAGATCACACTGCTTCTTCGTGAGCATGCAGTCTCCCAGACCCCCGGAATCGGGATCCATGGAGGAACCCAGGAGCCTCTATTTAACCAGTTCCTGAATAGGATTCAGATGCAGAACCAGACCACTGAATGGACCGCCAAGTTCGTAACGGGGTAGGTGGATGGCTTACAGGCTAAGGCAGGCCCTTGGATGACGGGCTTTAATCTGAAGGCATGCGGGAGCCACAGAGAGCTTTAGAGTGCAGAAGTAACCACATCAACGCTGTGAATGGGGGGTGAAAGATGGATTGGGGGAGGGGAGAACCTGGAGGCAGAAAGCCCTCCTGGGTGGCTGTTGCAACAGTTCAGGTGTGAAGTAACAATGGCCTAAGCCCAGACAGAGGTAGCAGGGACAGAAAGAGGGGAAAGAATTGAGAAGCTCTATGGAACAGAACTGATAGGACTTGGCTGCTGATTGGATGTGGGGGATGAGGGCAGTCAAAGATGACTTACTCAAGATGCCTTTGGTGTTTTTAATATAAAATACAAATACGAACATGTGTGCTCTTATATTACTTAATACTTATATGATTTGAAGAAACGGCTCCCTATCTCTCAGCTCCCAGAGACTTAGGATGGCTCCAGACAATATTAATAATGATGTATTTTACAGTATATGAACTTTGCCGTCTGTGGTACCCCCATCAAAAAGTCAATATGAGCAAATGGACAAGCTTGTCAATGAATAAAATTAATTTTCTCTTTCTGCTGCATCACTAAGCATAATTTCAGAATGTCACGGTAATATCTGCTGTCCATTATCATGGCCGTGAGATGGAGAGGCAGTCAAGTTAAAATACGGAAAGAAAAAGCTGTCTCGTAGCATCCCGGGCACGAGAAGCACCCATGCCGCTGAAACAGGCACTAGTTCCAGCGGGCACACGGCCCCCGGTATCTTGTCTCGGAATCTGTCACACTTGCGGATGAGAGACCTCTGCCCTTTGAATGTGAGGAAATGGATTTCAACACATTGCCTGGTTTTAACCTACACCCAAGTGTTCTCTGATAGAACAGATGGCCAGCATGGGACAAGACCCTGGGGACCAGAGAGTCCAGCCTCCTGGTCTGAAGAACAGGGAGAAAGAGATCACAGGGGATGCCACACAACGGAGCCAGGCTTTGAACCCACGGCTTCTCAACTCTGGAATCCCGCCGCATCGCACGGCCCTTCTGGCATGGAGGAAGCGGGAAGAAGCGCTGCCACGAGGGCGCGGCCGCTGTCTGTGCAGAGAAAGCGGAGACGCTGCATCAGCCAGAAGGGACCCGCGGGTAAGGGCGCCGGCTGGTTCATTCATTCTACTGGTCGCTGGGCGCCTACGACAGACAGACGCCGCTTTACGCCTTGGGGACAGAGCAGAGAGCCAGCCGCGCAAACACCTGCCCCCACAGAGCTCATAGTCCGGTGGGGAGAGACAATGAATAAATAAACAAGAACATGCAGACGGCGGTGCACGCTCTGAAGGAAATGAACAGGGTGACGGTGGAGACGGCAGCTGGGTGGCCAGCGTGGAGGGCAGGGGCCTCCCTGAGGAAGGGACTCCCAGTTTCTGGACCTCTGAGCCACTCTTTCCAAATAACGGAGAAGGAAGAACAGCCACCGATTCCAGGGCGCTTCTGCTGTTCCCTTTGCTGAGCACAGCCTTGCTGGGACGTCACGACAGCCCACCGGGACAGGTGCTGCTATCCCCAGGGTACTGACAAGGCCAGTCGGGTCCAGAGAAACTGCGACAGTCCGAGAGGCGGGTCCAGGCCCCACACCCCGTCTGTCTGACCCCAAAGCCTCTGTGCTTAACCCTGCCTCCCAGCACCGCTGCTGCTGAATTCAACATGTCCCGTTGGGCTACGCTTTCCTGTTGACCCTCAACTTCCCAGAACACGGGCCCTAACACCCGCACCGCGATGAGGGAAGGGCTGGGGGGCTCTGCAGGAGCTTGCGTCTGGCGTCTGGCCCTGGCCCTGGGCTGCAGGGCCTATGAAAGCCACCGCTGCGGCCCCCTGATGCTGTGTGGACAAGGCTGAGGATTGGGGCTTCAAGAAACCACTGGCCTTGCTGGGCCTCGCTTCCTTCCCCTCTAAAACGGGGTGACAGCCTCGCCCTGCCCACATCACAGGCTCGTGGGACAGTGGCACAGATGGGAAAATTTATGGATAGTGTCAGCTTGCACGTCGCCTTGGCCCGGCCTGCTCCTGGCGGGGGGGCGGGGGGCATGTGTTAAGCACTTGAAACCATCCACGTCCAGGCTAAAGTCAGAGCTAGAAAGCGGGTCCTCCTGAGCTCAAAGCCCAGGCTCCACCACCCTAGGGAGAAATACCCTCAATCCTCAGCCAAGGCAAACACCTGGCAGAATGAAGAGCAGCAGCCGCCAACGCGGAACCTTCAGACGATGCGCTTTCTTCCAAAACTGGAGTCCTGCGTGTTTGCACATCCAGACAGACAGACGCCCCGTCCTGGGCCGCGCCCGCCCGGTGGCTGCTTTCCTTGCCGATGGAGGAAATGGCCTCGTGAGAGCCCGTGGCCTTTTCTTATTTTCCTCTCAATGGTTGGAAGGGTTTTTTGCCTTCCGGTTGACACCGTGGATGACAAAGATGGATTTTCTGGGCAAATATCTGTGTTGTTTGCGGCCGTGTCTGTGCAGCGGGGAGCAAGCAGCTGGAGGACGGAGCCCCTTGGGGAGAGGAGCGGGAGGCCGTGTTTTTCTGCACCTTGGTCTGCTGGGCCGGGCCACTAATTGGAACTTACTGTCCCATTAATGAGTTTTCTCTCCAGAGATTCATGTGACCATTTCGACTCTCGAGTCCCTGCCTAATGGGCTATTGAACAACAGAGGGCCCGCGCGGCTTTGTCTCAGAGGCTTCCTATTCAACATGCGGCAGTCCACGATTAACCCCGGGCTTCAAAAGCAGAGTGGCAAAGCAACTCTCAGGCCAGCACCTGGAAACGGGCTGAGTTGGGATGATGTAACCACTCCCCTCCCTGGAAAAGGCCAGCATGGCCACCACCTGAGCAGGGGACGCCGGGCCCCTCAGCGACCAGGAATCAATTTTCATTCTCAAGATGCCACATCTCCATTTCCAGTCACCAGGAGCCTGACAGGGATCCCCGTGGGTGAGGCTCCCGGGGCATACCGGCGCACCCCTGGGGCAGACTCTAAGCTCTGGCAGGTCCGCAGAGCAAGCTCGTGGCCAGAGATGTGTGAGGACGGCCCTCCCTGCCCTTCTCCCCTGCTGGGGTGCCCATAAGCGAGTTGCTTTCCCTCCCCGAACCTCGGTTCTCACCTGTTCTCACCTGTCAAACGGGCGTGGCGACACGTAGCTGAGGGCTCTGAGGTTAACTGCGGTGGGCAATGCTGACAGTCAACACCTGCTGTTCTGTCTTCGACTGGACGTCTTACGTGAAGCACCCAGGAAATTCAGTGTTAGCTTCAGGTTCACCTGGCCACTGTTGAGCCCTGCCAGGTACCAGGCTCTTTTTCACGTGTGCCATCCCATCCGATACTCGCCATGACTACTGTCAACATTTTACAGATAAGGAAACTGAGGTGCCAGTGTCAGCTGACTCACCCCAGATCTAAGTCACGACCTGTTGGAGCTCAGGTTGGAACCCCATCTTCCAGCTCCAGGCTGCTGGGGTCTCCTTCCTCCCCAGGACCTGCAAATCCCTGCTCTCTACTGGCCAGCTCCCAGCCCTCCTTGCCTGGCGGCCCCTGTCCCGCCTCAGGCCCAGCCTCGTGCCAGCTCCCAGCTCCTGAGGGAGTCTGTGCACATGGCCCCTGCCTTTCTCATTCGGATCCCAGCTCGTATCACGACTAAGCCACAAGCACCGGGAGGGCAGAGAGGGTGACGGACTGTTCACCACTTTGCCCAGTGCCTGGCACAGCATTGACACTCACTGTATACTAAATGAATGAATGAGTGATGGGCAAAGAAGAGAAAGATGAACTAATGGGACTGAACTCTAACCGGGAACATGGTGCCTAGCAGGCCAGACAAGGCTCCTCGGCCCTTGAATGGTCTTTTTCTATGCAGGTGACTCCAACCTCTGCCAGAGGCACCTTCCAGCAAGTCCAACACAACACACCAAACAGGGAAGGTTATACAGCAGCAATATCTGAGCCCACAGTTTTTTAGAAGTGTGGCTCAAGCCCATTGACACAGAATCAGGCAGAGGCCTGGTGACGGTCAGCTCCATCGGCAAAGCCGTCCCATAGCCCTTCAGGTCAGTGCATGTGGCGGAGTTTTGCACAGATTCCTGTTCCTTCTGATTTCTTCCAGTAATTCCAGTCCCCCTGTGTACTCTGAGCACCAAGCCTTGCCTCCTACTGTTCCAGCTTCCCCAGACACTGCCAGGCCCTGACCACTGCCTCAGATCACCTGTGCACTCCTGCCTGTGTTTCCTATTCAACATGCGGCAGTCCCCAGTTAACCCCGGGCTTCAAAACCAGAGTGGCAAAGCAACTCTCAGGCCAGCGCCTGGAAACGGGCTGAGTTGGTATGATGTAACCACTCCCCTCCTGGAAAAGGCCACATCTCTACCCAGATGTGGCTTCGGGGAAAGGCCATCCCTCCCTCTTGCTCTGACCAGGCTCCCGTCATGCCTGTGTTTCCCCCGGCGTAAGTCTCCTTCATCTGCACGGCTATTAATGACCTAACCCACCCACGCCTCAGCTCTCTGGCCGCAGCATCCCTGGTGCCTGGCACGTCGTAGGTGCTCCGTAAATACATGATGGGGGATGAATATGTGTTGTGTAGGTGCTCGCCTCCGGGATGCGGTGGCCTGGTGCCACTGGACACTGACTTTCTGAGAGCCCCCTGGCCTGTACTGTGGTCACAGAGGTCCTCTGCAGATGTCTCCGCATCTCTCATGAGGTCTACCCATGGGAGGGATCATTGCAGCCCTAACATAGGAATTCTGAAAAGATACTGCTAACCATTCTCACTGTAACAGAGCAAAGTGGATTCTGGCCTCATGAAAATAAGACCAGGTACAGGTGACCCTTGCAGGGGACCGCCCGCACCTGTTCACACACTGCCACCCTCTCTCCCAGGGCAAACACTGAAGCGGTTCTCCCTTTGTCTCCTCCTGCCCCCAAAAGGCAGGTAGAGCAGGAAGAGGAGAAACTCCACAATAACCTCGCCTCCCGGCCACATCTCCTTGCAAAAGAAAAGCAGTGTTTACTGGAAAATACTGTACAAAAGAATCTCTTCCCACAAGAAAAAAAATGTAATCGTCTCTTTAGTGAAAAAAAAAAATACAGTTCCTTAAAACACAGCCATACCCTGCATATGGTCTGTTTAAATGCATTTTATTAAGATTTATACCACTTAATGATGGCGTAAAGAATCACTACATAAACAATACCGTTCTAGCGTAAGAGGGCTGGAATATTTCTAATTCAAGCCAGTGAAAACTCCCTCCTCGGTGGTTTATGAAACTTGAATACATTGATGTGGCAGCACTCAATTAATGTCAGGCCGTATGGATTCCAATCTGGCTCGAAACATATTTAAACAAATGAAGTAGATACAAATGTTGGCTCTTCGGCCAGCCGGAGCTAAAAAATCCATTCTCTAGCCTATTTATAATAAGAGCTAATTTGAATGTAATTTATCTAAAGCACAGTGTTCCCTAATTTTTACATGCAACTATTACTTATAGTTTAAGCAACAGTTATCTCCACGGATCTTAGTGCACCTAATTGAAAATGCATGTTATTAAAATGCAAGCCTTAATCCTTCAAAAATAAAAGCATTATCCTAAAGAATAATTGAATACTCGGAGTGAGAGAGAACAGGAGAGAAAAGGCTTTTTTATTAATTAAAAAAAAAAAAAAACCAAAAACCTCCCCTTTAAATACAGCACTTCTCCCTCTTTGCGTGGTATTAGAATCGTGTCGGAGTGAAATTAGCCACTCCCGACCCGCTGTTTCAATTCAGATTACGACCGCCTCTCATCCAAGTGTCAGACTTGGCACCGGAGTCAGATCCGTCTGCCGAGGAGTGACATGTCAAGGGTGACAGTGACAAATTGTCACTAAGTGAGGAATAACACATGACAGGGCATGTGTCCGTAATGAGGCACATGCATGCCAGCGAGCCTCGGGACGCGCCGGGCTGCGGGCGGAATGCTGGAAGCGCTCCTGAGCCGCGGGTTCTCATTAGGGCTCCGCGCAGCCTCGCACGGGCCTCTCCAGCATTAAAATAAATAAATAATAAATAAAATCCCTAAACGAACAACACACGGACAAAGCCCCATTCTGTTAAAAAAAAAAAAAACGGAAATCCAAAATGCTTGTAAATTTCTTTCTGAGGCCTTAGAGTAAAATAAAGCTTTTCTTCCCGACCCCGCCTTTTGCCTTCACAATTTGTTTCTTCCTTTCCTCCTTTAACGTCACCAGGATCAAGGAATTGCAAACTCCAGAATGGAAGGGGCCTCCTCTGTGTGCCTGTACTCTGTGTATATGAGAACTCTGAGAGATGGTCCGGGTTACCAAGCAGAGGCCACCACGGAGACATTTCACAAAGGCGTCCGAAGAGCAGATTTCTTGCCGGCCTCCAGTGCAAACGACTGCCCTTTAACCCCACGCAAAGTGCAGACTGTTGGGGGTAGGAATAAAAGCAGGTAAGACATGTTGTTATGAAAAATTAACAGGCCACAAAAATAGGGAGCATTAAGAAAGGGAGATAGAATTCCTCGTTGTTTTGTTTTGTTTCATTTTGTTGTCTTTAACTGCCCGCGTGGGATCTCTGAAATCGTTGGTTTTTCCAATGAACAGTGATGTTTTTATACCCAAGTCACGTGGATGCATAAAAAAGTGCTGTTGGATTTTACTGGACCGATACATAGTTGGATGGGTGAATGGATGGATGGGTGGGTGGATGGATTGATGGATGGGTGGGTGGATGGATGGGGGATGGGGGATGGGTAGGTGGATGGGTGGATAAATGGATGGATGGGCACAGAGGTGAGTCGTAAAGTGATGGCTCACAGGTACGGCTGGGGCAGGTCCTTCGAGGAGTCAGATGTCATGCTAAGACATTAGACTGTGTCCAGGGTGGAGGGTTTGAAGTTGGGAGTGCCATGGCCAGGTCTGCCGGGTAGAAAGACCACTCTGGCTTCCGCGTGTGCAAACAATGGGGCGGATGAGAGTGGACCAGGGAGCGACCAGGGTGGAGTCGGCTACAAACTTCCACCGATGATACAGAATGATAAGGCCCGAGAGAAAGTGGCGACAGAGACCGAGAGAAGTGGACAGACTTACGGAATGTTAGAGAGAAACAATAAAAAGGAATTGGTGAAGTAGTTGGATTTATAAAGCGGAGGATTCCCGGGTTTGGGTCGAAGGTGGAACTACTGACCGAGACAGCAACGTAAAGAAACGGCACATTTTAAAAGAGAGTTTGGAAAGTGTTGAAATCTTAGGAAGAAATGTAGCTTTGGGAGCCCTCAGCACATTGGTGGGATCTGATCCTGCAAGGGTGGAGAGAGAGCTCTGTAATCAAAGACTGTGTTTTGGCAAAATTGGAAAGAGCTCAAGGGGCCTCGTTTGCACTTTTCTGTGGTACATATTTGCTACATGCAGTTCTGTATCTTTTTAAGTTTAAACACCAGTTTGTAATCTGCTTTTGTCCTCTCAATAAAAACATCATGGACATTTTTCTTTATTCTTTTTCTCTGATATCATTTTTAATGGCTGTTTCAATCTATGACTATGTCATAAATTACTGAATCTACTCCTTACTGTTGGGCATTGAGATTATTTCTGGGTTTTACATGCTACGTGCACCTTCCTGCGATTTTGACAGTTGTATACTGATCCCCAGAGCCCCACCAGGATCAGAGTGAGGGAGAAGAGCAGGGGTGAGACGCAGGGAGCCTAGATGTGCTCAGTGAGCACCATGGGGACAAGGGGTCCCGTGGTAAGAGGTGATTCGGGGTTCACACACCATCTGGGCTGGGAGGAAAGATGGAGGTGCCCAGCGTGGCTCTTCTAAGAATCTCTGTGCCTCCACAGTTCCACAAGTTCCACGGAGTCTCTCTGGGAAATTTCTTAATAAACCTTCATTTAAAAGTCATTTATTAAATTCGGTGTCTCAGACATCTGTGTACTGATTCTGCCTGTGCATTAGCAAGGCCAGGTAAAGAAAGCAACCTGAATGTCTAGCGGCTTAACACAGCGGTTTACTTTTTGCTGCTGCTAAAAGTCACAGGGTTCACTGTGGGTCTGCGGGAGACTCTGCTCCACAGAGCTCATCGGGGACCCAGGCTGACGGAGGCTCCCCCGTCACACGGTTTCATCACCTGGAACAGCTGCCACGACAGAGGGAGAGAGATTAGAGAACCCTACGGGGGCTTTGCACAGCCCAGAAGTCTCAGGCATCAGTTCTTCTCACAGTCCGTGGGCTGCAACTAGCACAGGACCTGCCTACCTGCAAGGAGCTGGGAAGCGTGGGAGGACACACAGACTCTCAGGAGAGTTGTCCTGTCTGTGCCGGAGACGTCAATGGCATGTCCACACTGCCCCCACCTCAGACAACAACATAAGGTCTCTCTTTCATGAGATGCCCACTGAGTAACATTAGCAAAAGATCAGAAACAGCCTAAATGTCCGTCAGGGGGAACTTACTATGTTACACTCATCAAAGATAGATTTCAATCACAAAAAGGAAAATGCACCAGTATGATGTGTCAAAAGAGAATGAATCCGTATGAAATGATCTCACAATAATGATGAAGTGAAGAAATTATAGCGCAGAACAGAGCGGAGTGCTGCCATCGGGCAGAGGGGTGTATATACAGCTGCTCGCATGTTCTTGGAATGTCTCTGGCAGGACACAGGGGCAGCTGGTGACACTGGCTGTCTCTGGGCTGAGGAGGGATGGCTGAGATACAGGGGTGAAGGGGACAGTTTCCACGGCCGCCCTCTCCTACCTTTCAAATGTTGAAACATGACCTGTTTTTTACAAAATAAATGTATGAAAAAATGGGCAAAGGACTTGAATAGACATTTCTTTAAAGATACACAAAGGACCAGATCCCTGAGGACAAACACTGGGAGATTCCACCTCTGTGAGGACCTGCAGTCGGAAACTCACAGAGAGCAGAGCAGAGGTTCGGGGGCCGTGGGGACAGGGCAGGGGGAGTTATTGCTTAATGGGGACGGAACTCCTGTTTGGGATGACGAACAAGTTCTGGAAATGGTGGTGATGGTTACACAACATTGTGGATGTATTTAATGACGCTAAATTGTACATTTATAAATGTGAACATGGTAAATTTTATGTTGTATATATTTTACCACAAAGAAAAGTTCATTCCTACTTAAAATAAATAAATAAATGCATGACCTATTTAAAATATTCATAAAATTATTTTGTAAAAACTTTCATTAGTATTGACATTGCGTCTCCCACACCCCCGTGTAGGAACTTCTCACACGCACACGCATGCACACACACACACACACACACACACACACGCATGCCCCGTCAGCGAGCCCTGGTGTCACTGAGAGGCTCCTGACTGTGGTCTGCTGCCTCTCTGGGCCTCGTGTAAAGCCACACGTCAAGTGGTGGTTGCCAACACCCCTAAGAGGCCACTCTCCTGCAGGCAGAGCCCTTTCCCACGGTGGTGGCTGCTAGCACTGCCCTCTGACCTCGGGCAGCGGCCCAGCCCTGATTCCATCTGATGCTGTCAGAGAAGCCTCAAGTGTAACAAAGCAAATGGACATCACTCTGGATGGGGACCCTGGGAGACCACAGCCCCTGCTGAACGCTGCTCCTGCCTTCCAGCCCAGGGGCCACTCACCCCCAAGTCCAGGCCGGCAGCCCAGGAGGCTGAGAGAGAGGAAGCCGGGGTGGGCCTCTCCACAGGATGGCTGCAGTGGGAACAGCCAGTCCCCGTCCCAAGGCCCGGCCTCGGAGCATCGGGCAGGAGTGCAGACATGCGGGGAGGAAGAAGCCGACCCACAGGACAGTCCGGAACAGAGAACGAAGTCTGTGCCAAGCGCAGCCCTGGCAGGGGTGCGACTCCAGCGGAGAGAGAGGCTCGCGCAGGCTCCGGTCCACTAATTAATTGCAAGTGTTTGGGGAAATCAGAGAAAATTTGCTGAAAACAAATCCCAGACCTCCCATTGGACAACCGCTCCCTCTGCTCGTCCCCCAAAGTCTAGTTCTGTGCAGATGTGTCCCCAGCCACCCCCTCCAGCCAGCATCCCTCCCCCAGGGGGACATTAACATCATGGCGGCCCCAGGCTGCCACTCCTCACCCCGGGAGACAAGTGCCTCTTCCGAGGTCACAGATGCCAACGTGTGACTGCTGTGGCCTGTGAGTCATCGGTCTGGCCGCCCAGACCTGGTGAGATTGCTGAGGTGCCCACTGGGGCAGCCTGCTCCAGGGGCACGAGGCAAACGCCTACTATGTCCTCGGCACTGCAGAAAGAGCAACAAACAGGACGAGAGTCTGCACGCCCTGGCGTGTATGGAGACACACCACACAAAACAAGCAAACAAGAGAGAATGATACAGGTTCCCTACAACATAAAACCGTGGAGTCACACCAGGGCCTGCCGTCAAGGGGGTCGGCCAGAGCCTGAGCTCCTGGGGGAGGTGACCAAGGCAGAGAGCGAGGAGGAGGAGGAGAAAGGCAGCGACTCAGAAGGGGAATCCACTGGAGGGGTTTTAGCAGAGGGCAGCCTGATCGCTGGGGTAAATGTGGGAAGAACAAACTCAACCTGCATTTGAATTTAAAATTTACAATCATCAAAAAGGGAAAAGAATAAAGATATACAACTATTATTAATAGATACCCATCATAATTAAACATTTTTAAGTGAAAAGACAAACCACAGATTGGGAGAAGATATTTTCCATTCACATCACCAACAAAGGGAAAAGCTCTCAACATATGTAAAGAACGTCTACCAATCAATAAGAAAGAGAAAAAAACGCACCAAGATGAAAGACTTTAAACAGGCTTCTCACAGAAGAAGAAACACCAATCGCTCACAAACATATAACAAGATGTTCTGCCTCAAAAATAATTGGGAGATGCAAATTTGTCGCCCACGGGTTTGAGAAGCTGTGGAGGGCCCAGCATCCCATTAGGAAGCAGTTGTGAGCATTTAAGAATAAAATAAGAATATATTTTTTTTCAATTTATATGCATTATGTATTCCAAGAGGCTACTAAGTCATTACGACATAAATATATTAATTAACGAAATTCTTGGGCATTTCTCTTGGTTGAGGGGTGGGTGGGGAAATTCCGGAGACCCCAAGAGTGCCAGACGGATTACACTGGGGACCTGGGGGTTGGAGAAGACGGCCTGTCTTGGAACAAGCCCAGCAGGCGCGGCGAAGGCGGAGGTAGAGGAATCGGGGGCGCACTCCACTGGGGATGGGGGTGCAGGAAGAACAGACAGGCTTTTTCTTCGAGGCTGTAAGAATTTCTCTACATGACACTGTCGAGTTCACCCTGGCTCGTTTCGGGATGTGTAGGTGCAAAACGGCGGGAGGTCTGATGGGGCTTGGAGGAAATGGTCCAGTCCCTGCATAGGGGGTTCAAGTGTGTCCCCCAAAAGAGATATGCCCAAGTCCTAACCCCTGGAACCTGTGAATGGGAACTGAATTCGGGGTCTTCATAGACATAATTGAGAATCTCAATATGGGATCACCCTGGATTTAGAGTGGGTCGTAATTCCATGACTAACACTCTTACAGGAGAAAGGCAGAAGGGGGTTGGAGACACAGAGGAGAAGGCCACCTGACAGAGGCAGAGACAGGAGCAATGCTGCCACCAACCAAGGAACGCAGGGAGAGACAAGGAAGGCCCTCCCCTGGAGCCTCCATGGGGGTGCAGTCTGCCCACACCCTGAGATTTCAGACATCCGGCCTCCGGAACCGTGAGAGAACAAATTCTCATCGTTTTAAGGCTCCCAGTTTGTGGGGATTTGTTGTGATGTCCCCAGGAAACTGATGAACCCTTTTTGTGCACTGCAGAGGAGTCAGCAACAGGGCCACCAGGAGGTGGGACGGCCCCGAGGGGAAGGCAGGATGGGGCTGTCAGAGCAGGCTCTCTGCACCACCCTGCGCTGGCGCATGAGGCCTCCCGATGCGGCTGGCTTATTATTTTCCCCAAGGCCGCCAGATTATTTGGGGAAGCAAAGGGCTCACGTGTACCTTGTCAGGCAGGAGGTGGCGGTCGGGGACCCCTGTGCTGGGCTCTGGCCCAGCTCCGCCCTTCTGTGCCGCATGTTCCTGGGTCTGCCACTTCCCACTCTAGGCAACCGTGAGTCCCTGGGCCAGTGGCCTTCCTGGGAAATGAGTGAGCAGTTGCAGCCTGAAAACCGGTAGCCCCCGGCTGCTGGGAGGAGGCAGCACGGTGACGGTGCGTCTACCTGGGAGAGTGGAGAGAGTGGGGAGGGCGTTTTCCTTCCCCGGCGGTTTTCCTTTGCGAGGGCTGCCGCCACAAAGCGTCACACACTGGGTGGCTCCCACAACTGGGATTTTCTGGAGGCCGCACGTCTGCGATCAAGGCGCCGGCGAGGTGCTTCCCTTGGAGGGAAGTGAGGAGCAATCTGCTCCAACCCTCTGTCCCAGCTTTTGCTACCCTCGGGCGTTCTTTGGTTTGTAAATGGCCGAATTCACCCTGTGTGGTCACATCGTCCCCACTCTGTGTGTGTCTGTCCCCAAACTTCCCCCTTATATAAGGACACCAGTCACGTTGCATCAGGGCCCACCCTAACGAGCTCATCGTAACACGGTTTCCTCAGTAGAGACCCTGTCTCCAAATTAGGTCACATTCGGGCCTATCGAGGGACACATTTTTTTGAGGGGAACACAATTCAACCCGTAAAACTGGAATAGCCACCACCAAAACAATGTGGTGAGCCGGCTCTTCCCCACACCTGACCAGCGAGAGGGCACAGAACCTTCCAGAAGCCATTCAACCACGTATTGCTCGGGGAGTGGGGAAAGAGGATGAAGAGAGATAGGCGGTGACATCTGCCGAGTCCCCGCGGCGAGGGGCAGGGGCCACGCTGCCTGGGTTCGACTCCCGGGCTTGGTTCTGCACGCTCTGTGGCCTCAGGCAACGTCCTTAAACCTGGGAAGGCTCAGTTCTCTCTGTCGCAAAATGAGAGTGAAATGACAGTGCCTGTGCCCGGGGCGCCTGCGCAGAGCACGCGGGAGGACTCGTGGGAAGCGCCCAGTGCAGTGTGAGCGCGTGCAAAGCCCTCGGCGGACGGTAACTGTTCTTACAGTCATCGTGTCCCCGGGTTCTGAAACGCCGTGAGTGTTTCATTCACAGAAGGTAAGAGAGAGGATGAGGGAATATAGAAATATAAACCAGTACGTTGGTGTAATTTTTGCAGGCTTAGAACCACTGATTTTACGTGTCCGTGGAAAAAAACCAAATGCACCCGGCGAGCTGAAAGACTGCTGGTCTCCCTGCTCACTCCCACCGGCAAGTCCTCCATGAGGGAAGGCAAGTTCACGGTTGCTCCCACTGCCGACGGGTAAATGTTTTATCCTTATTTACAAGGCAGCGCAATTATGTATAATTATTCCATAATGCAAACACATTATGCATCCTTACAGCACCATTTTTTCCCCTCCTCCTAAGGAATCTGGTTGAACTCTGTGTTAAAGATACTGTGCGTAATTGAAATTTGGAACAGGTGTAGGAGGGAAGCAAGAGCCTTCCTGGCGGAGGGTGAGAGATTGCCACGCGCTCTCTCGTGAAAATAGGAAAGCTGTCCCGGGAAGGCCTGGGAAAGGCTCTGCCAGGGAAGAATCCTGCCCGCAGAGTCGAGCACAGACGTGCTGAGGACATCAAGACCGTCCGTGAAGAGAAGCCCGTGGACCCGGGCCCTCTCTGACACATCACCCTGGGTTTATTCCTAGGCAGCACCTACCCCTTCTGAAACTGTCTTCGTTCTTTCACTTGTCCCTGGGCTATCCCCCCACCAGACAGGTGGAATTGTGGGTGCAGCTCACCAGTTTGTCTCTGTAGCCACGGCACGCAGAAGAGGGCCGAGCACACAGTAGGCACTCAATAAATGCCTGTCGAATATGCAAGTAAATAAATGAAGGAGTCGCTCAGGGAAGGGAAGGAGTGAGCGGGAAAAGGAATTGTTGTTAAATGAGCACTTGGCACAGTCCCAGGACCTCGCTCACTCCTCACAAGCACTCTTGGGGTTCGGTATTTTGCCCCCAAGGCACAGATGGGGAAATCGAGGCTCAGAAACGTTCGGTGGTTTGCCGAAGATCACAGCGGTGCAAGGCCGGGGAGACGAGAGGCTCGCCCGACCTCAGCTCCTCCCGCCGTCCGGACTGTCGTCCGCATCACACTTAAAACACCCCGATGACAGGGCACCCCAGAACGCCGTGAATCACCCAATTGACGAGTCCCACTGTAGTCAGAAAAGAGCAGTCAGATACAAAAGCTGTTTTCAGAAAGGAAAAGAAGGTCGCGGTGGCTGGGGAGGCCGGTCATTCATGCCGGGAGCTTGTTTTCCTGACAGCTGAATGGAAACTTGAACCGCAGCCTCTCAACCTGAACTTCGACTTGGCCTGATCCGTATCGAGTGACGGCAGTTTGCCATCTGTCCTGGGTCTGGCCTCCGAGGACCCCAAAGGGCAGATTGGATCTCCCCTTGCTTGGCCTTGACAGACCCTATCTGTTCTTGCCTAAGAAACAAAGGCAGCATTGACTGCCCTGCTACCTCACAGATGGCCGGACACTCGCCTCTGGCCATCTCTGCCACTCCACCGAGACGGTCGGGCTGGGATGGTCACTAGACAGCGAGGGTGAAGCTGATGACAGCACCCGTAGGCAGATTATTTCAACTGGGGTGCAACGGATGAAACTCACTCACCTTTGCCCCAGGTGTTCACTTACGGGGCCACAGGAAAAGAATGTGGACTTAGGAACCCAACACACTGTGTGCTGATCCTGGCTCCATGACCTTGAGCCTGTTGCTTTCCTTCTCTGCTCAGCTGTCTTAGCTATAAAAATAACTTCTTCCCTCTGGAGTTATTGTGAAGATTTAATTTAACGTATGTAAATCATCTTGGATCTAACACTGAGAATGAGCTTCTTAAATAGTAGGTATTATTACTATTATTAGATTACCTACACTCTCAGAAAATATCTCTTAAGCACAAGAAGTCTCCAGGAACGGGGCTGCAAACATTCTTTGTTGAACTAACCTCTTCCCAAAACTCATCCAGAAAATCAGTACAACATAGAGCTGTAAGAGAGCCTTGAAAGTCATTTAATCTGCCCATTTTACAGATGGGAACACCAAGACCCAGAGAGGGAGAAAGAGTAGGCCAAGGCCACCCAGTAAGGCAGTAGCAGAGCCAGGAGTAGAAACCCATATCCTCAAGATTTTTTTCTTAACTTCCCTAGCTCTATACATTTTGTATCAGTTACTGTTGCTGCATAACAAATACCCCCAATATTAATGGCTTACACCAACACCTTATTATCTGTATTAGTTTGCTAGAGCTGCCATAACAAAATACCACAAACAGGTGGCTTAAAAAAGCAACAGAAATTTGTTTTCTCACCATGTTGGAAGCCGTAAGTCCAAGATCAAGGTGCCAACAGGGTTGGTTTTCCCAGAGGCTTCTCTCCTTGGCTTGTACACAGCGGCCTTGTTGCTGTGTTCTCACGTGGCCTTTTCCCTGTTCATGCACAACCCCGGTGTCTCTTCCTCTTCTTAGAAAGACACCAGCCCTATTGGATTAGGGTTCACCCTCATGACCTCATTTAACCTTAATTACCTCCGTAAAGGCCCTACCTGCAATAACCGTCACATTCTAAGGCACTGGAGTTAGAAACT
>CAUYRT010029488.1:0-18368 GCA_963574885.1 Lepilemur ruficaudatus
CAACCTCAAACTCCTGGGCTCAAGCGATCCTTCTGCCTCAGCCTCCCGAGTAGCTGGGACTACAGGCATGTGCCACCATGCCCGGCTAATTTTTTCTATATATATTTAGTTGGCCAATTAATTTCTTTCTATTTTTAGTAGTGACGGGGTCTCGCTCTTGCTCAGGTTGGTTTTGAACTCCTGACCTTGAGCAATCTGCCTGCCTCAGCCTCCCAGAGTGCTAGGATTACAGGCGTGAGCCACCGCGCCCGGCCTTGCTCACAATATTCTTTGAAGATCATTCCAGATATTCTGTTTCACTGGTCTGTTTCCCAGCATGCTCCAGGAGAGTGCTTTTTTGGTGGTTCAGTCTGGAGCCGCAGAGCACGGCTTTCCTCCACAGCAGGTAAGGGTTCTGGTGCTCTAGCTGCTACCTGAGCTTTCTCACCGGGCACTCTCCAGGGGCTGCACGCTATGTGGTCAGGGAGTGGTCATCTGTGCAGCCCAAATCTGCTCATTGTCTTTTTTTTATCTTTTTTTCCTCTGTTTCCATGATACTAAGACTATTTTATAAATTTTAAATCCTGGGTCCCCAAATAAATATGTAATAAATTCTAGTTCTCCTTTGTAATTACAAAACATGGATAGTTTCAGTTTTGAAAGGATTCTCTTTGGGGAATCTGTCCTACTGAAAGGCAGGTTGGTTAGAAAATTCAGTGTTGTAGTCAAAATTGTAAGGAGTGGAGAAACTCTTGGAACAGAGTGCAGTGAGACACTCTCAGTGTGTGAGTCCCACGCATGCCCTCAGGTTTTAGGACTGCTGTTGTCATTGCCATCTCCCAGGGCAGAATAAAAGTTACACCTAATATTCCTCGGAGTCCTGTCTATTTCTGGCTGACCGTCTGGCACCTAGATTTGTAATAAACTTTTAAATAGGAAATATTAAACAAGTGAGGGAACAATCATTGTGTTCTCCCTTAATCTGAATGTCACGTTTAGACAAAACGGTCAGGCATCAAATAGTTTACCACTGCACCTAAAATGAAATCCACAGTCCCTCACCCAGCCGCTGTGGGCCAGCAGGGTCTGGCCCCTGCCTAGCTGGCTCACTGTATTCCAGCCACACTGGCTTTCTAACTGTTTTTTCAACATGCCAAGGCCTGCCTTGTCCTAAAGCCTAAGCACATGCTGTTTCCTCCGCGTGGGAATCCGCCCGTTATCGGTCTTTTCACTTTTCCAACTCCCAATCACCTTTTGGCTTTCAGCTTAAATATCACTGAGTCAGAGAGGCCTTTCTTGACTAATTTCCCCAATTCCTCAGTCTCATTAATCACTCCCATAACTTCTTACACTTTTCCTTTATAGCACCTGCAAAATTCTATAACTGTCTACTTATCTCATGCCTATCTTGTTCACTAGACTAGTGCTTCTCAGCTATGGCTGTGCATTAAAATCACCTAGGAAACATACCATTGCTCAGTGTCACCCTAGAGAAACTGAAGCCGAGGTTGGAGCCTCATCATCAGTATTCTTTTAGCCTTCTTCAGATGATTCTGATGTGCAGCTGGGGTTGAAAACCACTTGCCAAGGTCATAAGCAACAGAAAGGCGGAGCTCACGTCTGCTGACCTGCATCTACCATACCGCAGTGCCTGGCATAGTGTTTCATGTGCAAAAGAGATCCATACATGTTTTTGGTTGAATAAATGAACTCACAGCTAGTAAATGTGAATTCTGTTGACTCAGATTATTTGTGATGCCTAGGAAAATGCAAAGCCTCACTGCTCTAGAACTATTCCATGGTCATATGGCTGGCTGGTGTTATATTCATAAAAAACATTACCCATGGTAGCTAGTGATACTCATTAGGACAATCAGTATTATCTGACATGATGTCCTTGAAAATGTGTCCCTCCCCTCTGAAATCACGGAGTCATTTTTTCTTCTATTTCTTACTCCTTTCTTCAAGTTAACTACTGTAGCAATATATTATTCCCATTCTAGGGGAAATTTAAAATATGCAAGATTCATAATGTATTCATAAGGCCCCAACCAAATATATCACTGCCTTCTCACCATAAATAAAGAATTTTTAAAAAGATTGTCATTTTAAAATTTTCTTGTTTATTTTTTCCTAACCCACCGTACCTTAGAAAGATTGTGTTTTTTTAAATACCTCACGTAAAAGGTATTAAATGCCGGATTCTTTCTCTATTAACCCAGATGTAATAAAAAATGGGTGATATATTATTTCCAAAGGGAGGTGGCATTGTCCTTCAGAGGAATTGTTGAGCTATAAAGTAGATCACTTAGAAGGCAAGTGGTGAAATTTAGGACAATATGTGACAGAAGGCTTTTTATTCATGTCTAAGCTTAAATAAATGGAGGAAATAAGAGTAATCAGGAGATTATACCGTAAAAATAAATGTCATATTCTATTCTCATATTAAAAGTTAACCTTTTTTGGTATGTACATTTCAGAAGTTAATCTACTTTAATAAGATTTCTTTTTTGTTATTCAAAAAGCTGCTGAAATTATCAAATTCAAATAGTACTTTATCACTTAAAAGCACATGTACTTACATCATATAATGCAGTGCTTACAATATCCTTAAGAAATGAAGTGTTATAATCCCGGTATTATCCATATCTACAATTTAAGTAAATTCTATAATCGGGGCCTTGTAGCTTATTGCAAATAAATGATAAAGTATTTACTTCTTTAGGAAAACAATACCACTTATGAGAAATTTATAACACTCATAATGTTTCCTATTATGCCATTATTTCTCAATCAGAGTGCTTTCCTCAGGCCAGTGACTGGCCCCAAATGTATATAAATTACCATTAAACTTTAGGTTTCTTGATAATCTCCTGATAATAGCATATCTGCTATTTTACCTTAGAAACAAATTGGTAACTTGAAGTATTATACATTTTTTCTGAGAGAGGAAAGACAAACATTACTTTCACACTGATCCTTTTAGAAAAATATTCATAGGAAAGCTTACTCTAGGCTGTGTGGAGAGTTTACTAGGCTCTGTGGGTATTTTTAATTCATAGCATAGTGTATTCAGCAGGTAACATAGGAAGATTAATGTCTTTGGAGAAGAGTTCAAAGTGCTTAGTGCCTTTTCCAGGTTAATCACCAGCCAATGGTAGGACAAAGAACTCTGTCTCCTCTCTCAGACATGTTATTTCACGTTCACCTAAACCCTGTCCCTTGTTTCCTCCATAAGAAATGTGGTAACATCATAGTAGTAGGTTGTGATTTGAGGGTAAAAGGAAAAGGAGTGACAGTTCTCTGGGGATGTACCGGGGTGTCGAACCCGTAAAGTTGACAGTTAAGTGACTGCAGAAGTACAGATTTTTCATCATGTTGATGAAGTAAGTTGAGAGGTTTTTTGTTTTTTTTTAAAAAAAAAAAAAACTCAGTTGTTTTATTTAGAAGTTTTGCTTCTAGAATTGATTCCATTGTTCATATACATGAATACCATTGCAAATAAAATCATAGTAAGGCAATTCTAAGATACGTAGAAAATTAGTCATACTACTAGAAGGCACTGCTTGGGAATTTTGGGAACAGTTCCACTGACTGTAGACTTAAATAGGTGGGACAATTTCAAGGCTAGCTCTGTTGTCCGAGCGGTTTTGACCACAGCTTGGAAATTAGATGTTAGGTGTGAGTTGCTGAGAACAGCCAGTTGATGTTACAGTAATACCACCACCACGTGTTCTAGGAGTGTCCCTGCTATATTCAAGCCTTAGTATTAATACTCACTGATACAGGAGCACCCGTGTAAACAAGATAGTGTCCTGAGCCTAAGGAACTTGTAATTTATTAAGAGTGAAGAGAAAAAATAACTATAGTGCAAGGAGAAGTGGAAGAGCTATAAAACGTGTGACAGTTGATTGAGAAGCAAATGTTCAGTGTCACAGGTTCTATTCACTCAATGTGGGAGAGTTAAAAACTAATGTCTTAGTCATTGATAAACTTTGGGGTTAGTTACATATTTATTTCCATATGTTTAGCTTAGGCATAAAGTTTTTTTTTTTTTTTTAGTTGGTAACCTTGAAAGCTATACACAGTGGTCTATTTTAACACATTGACTGCCACACAAAAAAATCAGAAACTTTTCCTTGGGGCACGGTGTATTACAAAAATAGAATAAAAACTTCAAGTGTAATTTAAAGGTAAACATAAATAGAAAAATGAAATTTATCGACTTCTCATTTAATCCATGTTTTTAGAATTAAATTATCAATATTAATTGTAACAATAAAAACCATCAACAAGCAAGATTTTAAGTATGGTAAACTCTGGCCCCATTGTCAAAACTAGAGTGAGTTAATTACAACTCTCAGGGCAGTTAAGTTGTTAAAGGAGATAACATTAAAATTCATCAAGATTTTCAAATTTAAATGTAAGACTTTCAGTATCATACATTTCAAAGAATGCAAAAATACATTTAAAACTTTGTTCCTATTGCTAACCTTGGATTAAATTGCTCTGTTTTGGAGCGTTCTAATGCTTTAATCTTTGGGGATGGTAATTCATGCCCTGAGAATATAATTAACAACATTTCTATCAGTGATATGAAAGAGTTAATACATAAATACTTGGTGAACTTTTGTTTTGTTTTTCCCTCTTAGAATTGTAGCAGGACAAAATTTACTTCCACTGTAGCTGTACCTTTTCTATGGAAATCAGGCGTTTTTTTTTTTTTTTTAAATGGGTAAATTAAAGCTCACTGTAGATTGCTCCAAGTAATACTGGAGTCCTTTGTGCTGTAGAGTTTGCAGTGTGGGTCTTTTAACCTTTGGTTCCATTTAAAGGAAATTATCCAGAAAGATTTATTCTCCCTTCAGTGGCATTTTTAGATGCTGTACATGATGAGCAAAGACAGTGGAGAGTGTTAAAGAAATAACTCATATTTCTTTGAAAAATAAATTTCTTTGGGTTTTTTAGAGTTTTCCTTATTGCCTCATTTTGAGTGCATGTATTTTTAAAAATTGTATTCTTGTGCATGTTCTAAATGTCAAAAATAACTACTGGAATATTTGTTCTAAAAGGGAGTACAGAACTAGAATTTAATCATTCCTAAGTGCATATCTTTAAGCTGGTTTTGTATAATATTTATTCAAGGAATGTTCAACTGTTTAGATTTTTTTAACGTTTATTTCAGGTAACATTTAAATATGTGAAAAAATATAAATGTAGTTAATCAGTAATTACTACTTTGTACAAGTGAACTAAGTTAGATTTTTCAACATGTAAATCAGACTTCTTTAGGATATAATAAGCAAAGCAGTTCTGAGATACTTTTTACAAACCAATTGCTAAAATGAATAAGACTAAAGAGCTTTTTGTTGTTGTTGGTTGAAGTTAAAACTATCTCTGGAAATGTTACTTTTACTTTCTTTGTTTTTATAGTAACGCTGCATTAAGATGTCAGGTCAAGGTATTTTTTTCCTTCTCTCTCTGTTTTGATATTTCATTTGAGAACCAATATTTCAAAAAATGTAGTGATTTAGTACAAATTCCTTAGTTGCAGTCAGATAGATAAACCTTACCAGATTCTGTGAACTGATTTATTGATAGGACTGAGGGATTGCAAGCCTTTTTGAGAACATTTGAACATTTCTGAATTCTGAATTTTATTGAAGTTTTTCCCAAGAGAGAAACAAAGTGGGAGGAAAACCTCTTCTCTTTCCACAGACTCGGCATCTTAACAAAGTTTTAACTTTCTTTTTTTAAAGGTCAGTACAGGTATTAAAAAAAAACCAAAACAGGACAAGTAGCTATACAAACGCAGTGCTGGTCACCAGTGACTGATAATAGGAACAATCTTCTGCATGGCCGATTTTCTGTGATCCATGGCAATGAGATTCCAGAATGGCACAGATATTTAAAATACACAGAAAATTTCTAAACTTCTTTTTCTATAGTGATTTTGACTAATTTATAATCAAAGTTCATATTATTTTTAAAAAAAGAAAAGATTAAGAAATATTTTGAGTAAATAGACCTCTCTTTAAAATTATCCCTGGGTTTTTTTTAAAAAAAATACTCTCAGAGATTTTCACAGATCCAAATAGTGCTTTTCTCAAACCTAAACATTTTCTGTCCTAAAAGAAAGGTGATTGGAAAGAACCCATAGGGTCCAGAGGATCTTCCTGTGAGAAACAGGTTGGAGGTAGATTGGCTGTTGCACAAGGGGACCCAGGACCCCAGTAACGAGCTGTGTGCTGTGCCTTTTGTTGTAGAATGGTCAGTGGTACCTGAAGTTAGCAAGGGAGTTAATTTAGTGTCCTTTCTAAAGGCAGAACCTCTGGTCTTCTTGCCTGGTGGTTATATGTGCTGGGTTTTTGGATCCTGCAAACTGCTCATAAGGGAAGTAATGGTTTGTGCCTGAGAAACCAAGCCGTGATTACCCAGGGAAGGTTTCTTAAGTTACCCAGTTTAGAATTTATTTTGTTTTTATTTTATTGGACTTCACATTGTTTGGGGGACCAATTAAGGAGCATAGTAGAGGCTGTTCCGGGCAAGTAGCGGGAAAATCTGTCCTCTCCTCTTTGAGAGAAGGCTCTGTTGCCACCCCTTGCTATCTGTCATGGATAAATCAAGACTGCTGAGGTGACAGCGTTAACACCAGAAAATTAAGGTTTCAGAGAGAAAACTTCATAAAGTTAAAGCTGAAAGAATAAAATATTAAAGGGAAATTTAAAGTGAATGCTAGCAATAAGTTCGTAGAAATAGAAAAGGGAGGTAGACATTCAGAATTCTATCACCTCAAGGAAACTAAGCTAAGAACAATTCAAATGCTTTATAAACCAAGATTAAAAAAAGAAAAAAGGTGAAATGAGAAGATAATCTGAGCACAACAGAGAGAATGAAAGAAACTAGTGGCACAAATTCAAAATGAGGTATGTATACTTAAGGAACCACCTGACTTTTTAAAAAGTCTCACAAAGAAATGTACATAGGGACAAGGAGAAAGCCGGGTGCGTTTTTAAAGCAGTCCTTTGAAATGAGGCAGCTCCAGTGGCTGGGGGCTCTGGGAGGCTTTGAAGGCAGAGATAGCTGAGCTGGGGAGAGTGAGGCCTGGCTCTAGGTGGCCTCCTGTCAGTGGCTCATGTCCCCCCTCCCTCTAGGGTACCTGAGAGGGCAAGGAGATGTGCCCTTCACTAAATAGCAATCCATCAAGCTGCCAGCTGCTAACTTCCCCTCACTGGCTCTGCACAGGCGTGTGAACATGGCTACCGCCACCTCCATCTCTTTGTGAAAGTCCTGTTTGAGTGGAAGGGCTCGCGTTTAGCCTGGTGTTCTTCAGGTGTGCAGTTAAGACCAAGCACCTGGCTAACCAGTCTGTCATCTCAGCAGCTATTTCATGACTTTATATTTTAATAATGCAACAATTTAATCCAATGATGATATTTTGCAATCAGTTGCTTTTAACTTAAAAATAGTTGTAAGCCCTCAAAATTTAGAAAAGCTTTCTTTTGTAAGGTCTGTTCTTTGAGTTGCTGATAGAATGATTTGGCTGTAATCACAACTGACCTCACCCAGTTACGACTGCCCACCTGTCCTCACCCTTCCTTCCTCCATCACATCCGTCTCCCTTTCTCTCTCTGCATATGGTATAGCATGTTATGCCCCGTTCACAGAGTGTGTCTATTTGCATCTAATCGTACTCTCAAAGAGATTTAAGGTGGCCTTCTCCACAGAGTTGTTATTAGGGCAGAACAAGCAAGAACACATTATAAGTCATAAAACCCAGTGCAAACACTAGAAACCATCAATGGGCAAGATGTGAGATGTTCAAGTTCCTTTGCTTTCTGTCTCTAACCTTTCAGTTCAGCTTTAGTTCCTCTGTTTCTTTTGCTCTCAACCTCCAGGGACCTACATTCCAAATACATCCAACTAGTTGGTTGGCATTTTGCAAATAGTGGATTTGCAATTTCCTATTCCCATGCCTTTGTTTGTGGTGTTTCTTCTGCTTTGAAGGGCTTCCCAATCCTGCTGTCCTGTGAAATCATGCTTCATTAAGGCCCCGCTTAAATGTCATGTTCTCCTCTGTATCTTGCTTAACAGCTTTCCTGCAAACAAACACAGAAGGAAATCTACCCTCCTCTTTCCTGGCTTGGTATTTTGCTCATTCATCTCTTCCATCACATCACAGTGCTTCTATTGACTTTCATATTAATTTTCCCTTCTTATTACTAATTGATAGGTTCTTGAGATGGGGAGCTATATCCTCAGTTCTTAACACAGTGCTAGGCATGTTATAAGCACCGAACAAACATTCCTTGGTTGTAGGAATTAAAGCTCTCACCTAGTTTTTTATTCAGGGCTACTAAATATGATTTAACTTTTCCTTACTCATTGAGATACAGTCAAGGCTCGGTTGAGTACTGTGGTTCTGTATCTGCTTTTGAGTTTTGCTCTGTTTCCTTTTAGCTTCACTTTCCCTGTTTTGAATCCAGGAAATCTTCTATTTCTTTCCACTTTTTTTCTATTAATCAACTGTGGCCTGGAGATTTCCTAATTGACCATCTTACAAGCTGTATGTAATTGTAATGAACATTGAGAAGACTTCTTTTGCTTTTGGGTCTAAGACTTGGATCTAAAGCTTTGAATTTTTCCAGTTGCTTGACCTCTGAGCAAAGAGGTTATATTATTCAGGGTTTTCCAGAGACATAGAGCTAGTGGGCAGTGTGTGTGTGTGTGTGTGTGTGTGTGTGTGTAGATACATAGATAATCAGGACTTGGATCACATGATTATGGAGGCTGAGAAGTCCCAAGATCTGCAGTCAGGAAGCTAGAGACCCAGGAGTTCCAATGTACGTTTCTAGTCCAAGTCCAAAGGCTTGAGAACTAGGGGAGCTAACAATGTAAAGTCCAATCTGGAAGCCAGCAGGCTTGAGACCCAGGAAGAGCTGATGTTTCAGTCTGAGTCTGATGGCTGGATAATACCAACGCTGCAGCTCATGCAGTCTGGCAGCAGAGACAGAATTCTTTCTTACTAAGCCCTTTTATCCTATTCAGGTCTTTAATGGACTGGATGAGGCCCACCTACCTTGGGGAGGTTAATCTGCTCTATTCAGTCTGCTAATTCAAATATTAATCTCATCCAGAAACACCCTTCCAGACACACCCAGAGATAAGGGTAACTAAATATCTGGGCACTCTTTGGCCCAGCCAAGTTGATACATAAAATTAAGCATTACATTGGCAGTGTTCTGTATACGTATTTTGCTAATGATGCCAAACAGTTGACTTAAGGAATTCTGTCTATAGAGAGCATCACTTATTTTGCAAATGATAATTACTTTTAGTCTTTTTGAGAAATTTGGAGTCTAATCTCATTTTGAGAACTACATTTTACTCATGGAGTAAGTATAGAGTGGAAAGAACCCTAGGTATTCTAGGTAGACTTAATGCAGGAGTCTCAAATTAAATGATTTTAGGAGTTAGGAAAATTAGTATAAGTGAAATTATGTTATTAATAGATATATGCCAAGCCAGTATGGTAGGAACTGTGTTACATAGGAGGGCTCAAGACCTGTCTTAAATGTATGACAATTCTTTTTTTTTTTTTTAAGTTGTAACTCTAAGCCTTTGACTAAGATCTTTTCCTTCTTTAGCTATTAACGAACTCAGCGACTTTGGAAATTTATTTAATTTTTCCAGGCCTCAGTTATTTGATTAAAGTAGATAGTTAATCTATATTCTTGAGATTCTTTTCATGCATTTTATCTTCCAGCTAAGTTCGAGAGGTCATGAAATAATACCTTTGCTGATTTAAAGAGTTCTAACATGAATTCAAAAGGAAAATGACATGCTATTCTCTGAAACAATGTAATTTGCTTTCCAGTGATGACATAATGAACACGTCTATGTCTATTGTTTTGTAAAATTTAAGAGCAGAAATATCGTAATCTTATTTTTGTATCAAAAACAACTTTGTACACTAATGTGCTTCATGATGTAATATGACTAAATCTTTTCATAATTAGGTAGCAAGTCTCTACAGGTGTTGCCAGGTCTACATCTTACTATCTGTGTTCATGCTTTCTAAAGATTGAGGAATGCTTACTGTTATAAAGTAGGATGATTTCTAATACATATGTGTTGGTGTGTGTTGATTTTTCTTGTTGAAAGCCTTTTCATATAGTTCTGAAGCCTTCAAACTATAATTTAAAGCAAGACAGGCTCCAAGGATTTATGGAGTCCATTTTCCCTTTGGCTAAAGCCCTCCATGGTCACAGACCACTAGATTTAAAAAGGCAGCCAAACCCGTCCAAAGACCAACATAAATTTTCAGAGGAAGGGAAAATGGTGGCTGCTTATTAAATTAGAGTATAGTGTTTAGCAGCTACAAATAAATGATGTTCTTCCCCCTTAAGTTAGAAGCCAGACATTAGGGATGTGTGATTATTGGACTCATATTTGTCAAGTTTAGCTACATTAGTTGAAAATAATTTGCATGATACATCGTGCACTTGCTTTAGACTTCCATTTGAATTTGACGAGATAAATGGGTTCGCCTTTGCCAAAAAGCTCCCAGTTACGAACGCGTTTAAAACAATTTTCCCCAGCACACAGAGACTGAATGTGAGCATTAGGAGAAAAAAGAAGCTGCTGCTTCACCAGACTCTTCTCCAGTCCCCCAGTATTTATGTTGTGGGTTGTCTAGTGCAGTACAGGCCTGCTCCACTGGTTGCCTGTACTCCCTGTCCTTTTGTCCTGTTGATTCATAGAAATTATTTTTATTTTAGTCCAATAAAATAGGGCCTTTTCTTTTGGTGATTCATGATATGAAACCATTTTCACTGACTTGAAGAGTTTGGGGAAGAAAACATGTTTATCCATTGACGGATTTTGGTCTTTTTCCCCGTCCCACAGGAACCTTTCCAATTCTTTTTTTTTCCTATAAAAACAAAATAAATTATAGGAATAGAGACTTTCTGAACTAAAGTTGAGGAACTGTACCAGTTCTGGAGTACTTCCTGAGAAAGTGCTGTGCAGCTTTCCAGTCATGAAACTTGGTGAAAGGATACCCAGAGTGGCAAGCATCTTCACTCCCGTGTACTCCAAAGGTGCTCTCGTAGGGGCCATTGGAGAATGTTCCTCTTGGCCCTCTGAAAGGTCACTGAAAAATCAATTTGCAAAAGGCAGATTAATTGGAGAAAAGGCATATAAATTTATTTAACATGTATGCACGGGAGCCTTGAGAATGAAGCTGCAAATATACAGCAGAAATTGTCCATTTTTATGCTTAGGTTGAACACAGTATAGACAGCTCTGAGAAATGTGATTGGACAAAAAGGGTATGATCTAATGCTAATAGACAGAGTGGGAAACCCAGCAAGGCCTATATTGTGCTTGGCCTCTCTGAGCATGCATCGCTTCTGGGTATGGGGGAGGACGCTCTCTGGAATGGGGGTCTTATGACCTACAGTCAAACAAAGTAGGTCAGATAATTTCTTTTTCACTCGTTTTTACACAGAAAAGCCAAGGGAAAGTTAGAGTAGTATTTTTGGGTTTTATGGCTGGCTTTGGGAAAAAGGGATTCTGATTTCTATGACCCACCTTGGGGAAGAGGGTTTCTAGTTTCTCTGACTGGCCTCAGGGATGAATGGGACTGAAAGACAGGAGGGCATGAGAAGATCAGAGAAAAACTTTTGCTTCTGAGACCTTGATTTTGGGGTATTGTTTTTTGAGCCCCAATACTATTGCGAAATAACATTGTTGAAAACAGGTTATGTTTGGAGCTATGTTTCCTTAACAGACTATGCTGTGTTTCTATAGAAATGGGTCTTATTTCTTCTAACCCCAGTATCGATACCCCATAGGTAAAAGCTCTAGATACAAAGTGTGGCATGGACATTATGCTCTAATTAGTGTGTTTTTTCTCCTCCTTGCATAGTTACGCCAGTATCTTTGTTTTTCTTTTAATTTGTCATGTGATACTTACCACTTGACATGGTGATATACTAATAACATTATATTTAATAAATAGATATTCATTCTGTTGAAAATGTCTACATTTTTCAGGTGTTAGTCTATTTAAGTTTCATAAATCAAGTCTATCTTATTAGTCAAATATTCAGTCAACTATTGGTCTGGACTGGAATTTACTTGGTCTCTTAAAGTTCACTTTGTATATTTCTCATTAGAGCATAGTAGGGTAAATTCATTCATTAAATGCATTTATTAAGTACTCTCAAGATACCAAATATTGCCTAGGATACAAATTAAGCTTGATCTTAAAGGATGAATAGGACTTTTCATCAAAAATGGTAATGATGATAATTATAGTAATAGCTAGAATAAAGGATCACTTTGTGTCCAAGCACTCTAAACCATATCTCATGTAATACAGCAACTTGAGAGGTAGACACAGAATAATGAGAAGGTACCGACATTTGAGTGACTTGGCTTTATCACTTTGTATGGGCCATGTAAACCATCTAATCTCTCATTGTCCCCCATTTTGAAGAGTTTGCTGGTAATTTCCTCCTAGGGATAGTTGGAGAAATAGTTGAGATAATACAGTCTGGTATTGAATACAGTAAACATTCAAAAAATGTCCTACCTGCCTTCCTTCTCCTTATTGTATAAATGAAGAAATTGAAGCTCAGGAAAAGCTAAGTAACTTCCCTACATTTAGAAAGTGGTTTGAGACAGGATTTGTTTTTTTTTTGTGTGTTTGTTTTGTTTTGAGACAGAGTCTGGCTTTGTTGCCCAGACTACGGTGCAGTGGTGTCAGCCTAGCTCACAGCAACCTGAAACTCCTGGGCTCAAGGGATCCTTCTGCCTCAGCCTCCTGAGTAGCTGGGACTACAGGCATGTGCCACCATGCCCAGATAATTTTTTCTATTTTTGGTAGAGACGGGGTCTCGCTCTTGCTCAGGCTGGTCTCGAACTCCTGAGCTCAAACGATCCGTCCACCTTGGCCTCCCAGAGTGTTAGGATTACAGGTGTGAGCCACTGCGCCCAGCCTTGAGACAGGATTTGAACTGAGACAATGCAGCTCTGGAGTCTAGGTTCCCAGCCACAAAATATTCTAGAAAAGGATGCCATAGCTGCAAAGGTGTGGAGGGTAGGAGGAAGCCAGCAGTGAAGAAGTCAGGTGTGTGCATACAAAGACATGAGGCTGAATTTGATTTCAGGCCACTTATAGGGGGACCTTGTGAGGCCTTTAAAAGAAACTGAGATGTTATCCCAGAGGCAACTTGGCATCAGTGGAAAATATTTGTGTTTAAATGAAACAAAACATCACTGCATTTCCCTTTGACTAGCTGTCTTCTAAGCTAGTACTGCTACATTTTCAGTGAATAAATATGAACTGGAAGTCCAAGTGGCAGACTCCTCAAAAATGAGGGAGTTTCCAGAAGAGGTCTCACCACGCACTAAATACTAAAGCCTTTTTCCCCACAACCATAATCCAGGGTCCAAGCATTGTAGTTTCATACAACTCTGCCTTCTTAATGCCCTGGATTTATTTGACTCAAGGATTCTGACTCTAACAAAGCTCACTGGGACTTTAAGCAAATGTATAAATACTGCCAAGGAGACTAGATATTTTATATCCACTAGCCACATATCTTCTCCCTGTTGAGAAACTGAGGTAGAAAGTCAAATTGTAGTTAGAGATTGCTTGATAAATAGGAAACCAGAGGAAGGGTAGGGAGTCACATGATTCAACAGGGCCATCGTCATGAGCAGTTGCTCAAGACCCCATGCTCTCAGGAGCCCCAGCCTTGGTTTGATCCTCTAATATCACTCTTAAAGTTCTTAAAATTTTTTGAGTAAGACCTCCATATTTTTATTATTTACTAGGCCTCAGAAGTTATGTACTCAGTCTAACATTTATGAATTTAGTGGCAACACCCATGTGTCTGTCAACCATTTCATAGTAAAGGGTGTCTCTATTACTGGGACTGCAGAGGTGTTTCCTAAACCAGTGGATCCCTTCAACTAGATGGTGCTTAAAATGGCCCTGCCAGCAAGGACACTGCAGACACCATTTTACCATTTTCCTGGTTTTTATTACTGTCTCTTATCTCACTGAGATGCCACTTCTTTAATCTGTTTATATAGTCACATATTGTTCTGGGTGTGTATATTTAAGTTCACTTTGTGTGTTTTTAATCAGACCCCTGTTTGCTTATTTGATAGATTAACTCTGAGAGAATTCGTGTTTTCTGATTCTTTGAGAAGTGCCTCACATTTACCTACATGTTGTAGATGAAATAAATACTAAGTTTGAAATTTACCTGAGAGTAGGATTAATTGGAAGAGCATATTGGATGATAGAGTAGGAGCAAGAGCATTTTGGTAAGATGGAGAAGTGTGGCTAGAAACCCAGTAGTTATCAGGGTGATAGATCAGAAGAATTTGGCAACTGTTCTGTCCAAGAAACAATGAAAAGATGACGTGGGTGAGGGTCAAGGACACAAACACATACAGTCTTTATCCACCTCTATCAATAGTCACATTCTTTCTAGAGTTTAATCCTTGGCAATTTGACGGACAGGCAGATAGTTTCTAGGAAAGCAACAAAGATGATTGATGACTGGATAGTAGGGGATTGTAGAAGAAAGCCTAAAAGATACTAAAATGTTTATTTTTTTTCTGGGGGACAAAAAAAAATAGCTAATGGAATCTTAAGAGTCTTCAAGCACATGAAATATTTTTTTTTAAATTGTATTTTGTGAATAGATTTTCTCCATTTTAATAGTGGGCTGATTATGTAGAATTTCAACATAAAGAATTCGCAGAAAATAGTGACAGACACTTGGATTATGCAGTCATTGAAACACTAGAATTTTGTGCATATCTTTATTGTAATAGCTTTTATCCATCTGTATTTGTTTAGAATATGAATGTATGATTTAAAAACCAAAGGCCCATCAATCAAAACATTTCCCACCTGCTCCCTCTTAAGGGACTGTCAAAGTAGTAAATTAAATGAAACCAACATTGTTTTACTACTTGCCTATCATAAAATATTACTGGTTCCAGGTGAGTGCCTATTTACAAGGGACCTTTGAAGATTTAATAGGAGTTTTAAGTGAACAGAATACCATGTAATGAAAAATTTTACATTATAAACAAAATTGAAAGGTAAACTGGCAAAAAAATAAATTTTCAAAAAGAAAAACTCAATATACTTAAAAAGTGCTTATATATGTAAATAAGAAACACCAAAAACTGAATGGAAAAGAGGGGCAAAGGGTATGAACTCATTGAAGAAGTGAAAATGGCTCATAAAATTTTCAATATCATTAGTAATTAAATAATCGAACTTTAAATGGTGGAATATAAGTTTATCTGTATAGTTAGTGATGATTGAAAAGAAATGATACTGCCTATATTGGGACTATACAAAGATAACCTGTGCTATCATGAGTCTAGAATGGGAGATTGGCTAAATTATTCACGACATGACTGAATGTATTATGAAATATTCATTCATGAATTTTATTGATTTGGTTTTTGCAGATTAAAATTAGGGAAAATCACACATAAGAAAATTGTAATTGAAAATATCAGAAAACAAAATTGCACCTTATGCATTATGAATCAAGTAACGCTGATACAGATATATATACACACACTACACAGAAAAGAAGACTGGCAGAAAAGCACCAAAGTCTGATGTGTTTGAAGTTTTGTGTTTTCGCTCTCTCTAACGCACAAACACACGCTACATACACAATTTGCTGGAGGGATTTGGGGGAGTTTGTGATCCCCATATCTTGCCCCCACACTTTTCTTTTGCTTGGAAAACATAAATGCTGAAAACAGCAAAGCGCAAAAGTGGCCTTTGGGTCAGGAAAGATAAGGGCAAGGACTGGCTTTAGAAACCCAATACTTCCAGTGGTCACAGCAACCTGAGTCCCAGTCCTAATTTCAAAACTTGTGTTCCAATATTTGCCGCTCAATATCACTCAGTTTTTAAATTTAGAAATCAGTTTTTATGTCTACATAATAAATATATATTTTAGGTGCTTTAGGAAGGCCTTTGGCACTAAATTTACAAGTTTACAGCTAATTTGCAGAGACTATCTTTCTACAATTAGAAACAAGATCTAAAATACACCTACTCCAAAGAGGCAAAACATCACCTGTGACCGTGAGAAAGAAGTGAAGACTCCAGCCTTCTTGTCTTCTGGCCCCAATTAGTGAGGCATCATTCCATGTAAGTTTAATATGCCCACAATCATAATTACAAATCTTGACATTTAGATGCTCCCAAAGGCAACACCCATCCCAGCAGGGTTAGCCACATTATCACTAGTTAAGGATATGTAGAGCAATTAGAAGCCAAAGGAAAAGGTTAGCTCTACCACTCAGACAGGAGGAGTTCAGCAGCTAAACCCACCTGCAATTGCAGTGTTAATTTTTTTTAATATCAGCTTCAAAGTCTTGTCACCCAAGACAAGGAAGGTCTGAGTCTAAATGGAATATTTAAGAGAAGTGCTTCCTCATCCCTCAATCACGCTGCATGCTGACCTTTTCATAGGCTCCACCAGTTGCTCAGCTGTCATTAAATGCTGGAGAAGGTAGAACATCATCGGACCTGTCATGAGGTCAATCAGCTGAGGCTCAGGCCAATTTGCTAAATGTGTTCGTGCTAAAGAGTCGGTTCTCTAACCAGTCTGGTGAAATGTAGTACCAATTAATCACCAGCTAATTTTCAGGAGGTTGTGACCTTCCCTGTATTTGTAGTCCACTTACTGCTTTACCTGGCTTTGGGTGACCTCTGGCTTGGAATAAGAGGCCACCCCGGGGATTTATGAAGCTGCCAGAACTTGTGTACTTGTGTTTTAGGCTACCAAAGTGATAGGCAGGGGGGCAGGTGTGCCCGTTACACCTGTATCAGGCCAGCACTGACCTATTTTAATTCAAATGTTCTATGTGGTTTGTAAACCTTAAAGATATTCATACAGCTCAAGTACATGCAAAATACATGTCTTTGAAATTTTTAATGATATAGTAAGGTCTCATTGTTTTTTCTATCAACCTATCAATTCTTTATCTATCTTAGAAGGTGCTGGCTTTGTCATCATTCTCTGCAAAGGTTTATTATCTGAGAGCTGTTGAGTTGTCTTAAAAGCAGAAAGGTTTCTTTTTTTCTTTTACAAAATAGGCTGCTATATTTGTAGCCAAGTCTCATAAATTAAAATACTTGTCAAAATAAATGAATAGTATGTTTGTTATATTCATGACTTAAAATCACATTTGATTGCTTACTCATTAATCCACAAAATTAAGCAATACACCCTGGATTGCAGTCATTAGTACAAATAAGCAGGGTTCTTCTAACAGTCAGATGTCATGGAGAACACTGTGCAGTTGTGTTTGTTTCAAAACTAGGTATCTTAATGCACAAATTAGTTTTACAATTTCAAAAGGTTTCCTCCAGAAGAAAATCAAATACATAGATACAGTCCACCAGGATATAGGGTTGGAATCATAATATACTAAGTAGATTTTAGATGGAGAAATTGGAAAATGAAATTTCACATTGACCCTCAAGGATGGGCAGAAGCTATTTTGCCATGTAGAGGAACATACAGGGTAATGGAGGTGACCTTTATTCCTAATAGGATGGAAAGTCCGGACATAGGGAGATGGTGTCCACATAAAAGTATAAACATCCATGTAACAGGCTTTGCTGTCCCTCTTGGATATGGCAGAAAACATAGATCACTCTGTGATCTTTTTTCCATGTGCCAAGTACTATACTAGGAGCTTGGAATATAAAATCAGTTGTACTTTAGTTCTCTCATCTGTAAAATGGGAATAACAGTGTTTTCTCATAGGATTTCTTATGAGTATGAAATAATATATGGAAGCACTTAGAACAGTGCCTCTCATACTTACATAGGGCTACATGAGTATTTATTAAATATTTTTAATGATGTGACCCACAGTTTCAAGTAGCTTACAGTTTACATATAGACAGAGGCAAGTAAACCAGGGATTCTCATGCTGTGTGACAAGTGACAATACAGCATGGGTACAGTACTGTAGGAACACCAGAGAGCCAGTGGAGGGCCTTGGATGGCACACTTGAACTTTATTTTGAAAGCCTTGACACAATATGTGATGAAGAACTTGAAGCTGGACCAAGACCACATCCAGATGTGTGTGATGAAAAGACTATTTTAGACTATTTTGGCAGTAGTGTTGTGAAGCAGAGAAAATAAAACTGAGCCGGATAATATTCAATATGGGTGTTACCATATTGTCTATGTAGTGCTTTATAATCTAAAAAAATATTTTCCATATGCTGTTTTACATTTTGTAATGTTGGATATACTTGCTTCAGATAGAATGTTATTTCAAAAATTCGAGTAAGATTGTGTGAT
>CAUYRT010029489.1:0-16978 GCA_963574885.1 Lepilemur ruficaudatus
ATATAGAAAAAATTAGCCGGGCATGGTGGCACATGCCTGTAGTCCCAGCTACTTGGGAGGCTGAGGCAGAAGGATCGCTTGAGCCCAGGAGTTTGAGGTTGCTGTGAGCTAGGCTGATGCCACGGCACTCACTCTAGCCCGGCCAACAGAGGGAGACTCTGTCTCAAAAAAAAAAAAAAAAAAATGCTGTCAAACAGGATCACATGCTACAGAGGAATCTTTTGTGAAAGGAAGAGTCAGTTGATGTGACAAACGTCACTGTCGTGTTATTTTAAGAAATTGCCACCGTCACCCCAACCTTCAGCAGCCACCACCCTGATCAGTCAGCAGCCACCAACATTGAGGCAAGACCTTTCACTATAAAAAGATAATGACTTGCTGAAGGCTTAGATGACTGTTAAGATTTTTTGAACAATAAAGTATTTTTTATTTATTTGAGACAGGGTCTCCCTCTGTTGTCCAGGATGGAGTGCAGTGGCATCATCATAGCTCACTGCAACCTCAAACTCCTGGGCTAAAGCGATCCTCCTGCCTCAGCCTCCCGAGTAACTGGGACTACAGGCATGCACTACCACACCCAGCTAATTTTTTAATTTTTTTGTAGAGACAGTATCTCACTCTTGCTCAGGTTGGCCTTGAACTCCTGGCCTCAAGCAACCACCTCAGCCTCCCAAAGTGCTAGGATTACAGACGTGAGCCACTGCGCCTAGCCTGAACAATAAAGTATTTTTAAGTTAAGGTATGTACATGGTTTTTCTTTAGATATGACGCTGTTGCACATTTAGTAGACTACAGTAAAGTGTAAATATAGTTTTGTTTTTCTTTTTTTAAGAGACAGGGTCTCACTCTGTCACCCCGGCTGGAATGCAATGGTGATATCACAGCTCACTGCCACCTCTAACTCCTGGGCTCAGGCCATCCTCCTGCCTCGGCCTCCCGAGTAGATGGGACTGTAGGTGTGGCTATTTTATGCTTAATGCCTTTATATTTTACTCTTTCTTTTATTTATGACCAGTAATACTGAGCATCCATCTGAGGCAAAGCTGTACGAAAGTGACAGTGGCTGGGAACCCGGCTCTACATCCACAGTGGTTATTATTAACCTGTTCACGGTCACAACCTCCCGGTGTCCACAGCCTCGGTTACGGTTTAGCGAGTCTGCATCCCCTGCCTTTGATGTGCTCAGGACTAGAGCGTCACGCTGACTTCCTGACAGCACTTCTATTTTAAAAAGTGGTCATATTTCAACTGGTAATCTACTTAATTTGACTCGAAAATTCTCTAGGTACGAGATAAGATTTTCCCGTGTTTGCTTCCCTTACCCCCTTCCCAAGCTTTATAACTCCTTTTCCCATTCCTGAAATAAAGTCCACACTGATTGCTGGTAAGAAATCAGCAATCATCTCTGCCTTTATGAAGGCAGGGAGTACTAACGAAGCTATGGGCGGTGATACATGTTTACGACCAATTATACCGGCTCCCCGCGTGAACAGCCCCGCCAAACTGCAGAGCCCCGACCGCGCAGTGGCTGGGGGTGGCCGCCAGCACCCTGCGTCTCTGACTGTCCCTGTGAGCATGAGTGTGTGTCCGTGGGCCTCCTTAGCCTAGGCCCAGGTCCCCAGTAGGGTTAGCGGTGGCTCCCAGAAGCCCAGGGAAATGAAATAGAATCAAGGCATGAACTTGGCCATCACTCCTCCTCCTCTCTAGTAGCGATTTTTCGGGCCGGCCACACGGCAGGGGCCTCCCAATTCCCTCCGGGATTCTGTGGAATTCTCAAAACATATTCCATCTATGAAAACAAAAGGGGCCATATGACCCAGATTTTGTAGAGCTTTAGTCATTAAAAAACAGTTGACTTGTCACTAATGGGTTCCAATTTTTATTTCTTTGTCTTTCCGTATAAGAAAATCCCTGGCCAGACCATTTCTTCCTGACTTTTATCTGGGAAAAAAGGGCCACTGCAACGACAGCACATTTTGGGCAGCGGCTGCCAGAAAGTCCAGCCGTGCTCGGAGGGCGGAGGGTCAGCTTTGCTAACAGGGCCTGGCGCTGGTCCTGCGCCGCCTGGCCATGCGGAAAATGACCCAGGGATCCTAAACCTGAGCTGCGGGAAGGTTCCACGAGACGACGTCTGGGAACACGTGTCACAGCAGGCTCGACACATTCCAGTTTCTGCCCCTTTTTGTGTCTTCGGTGCCTAACAAATGCTTGTCAAGTCGGGTGGGAACAAGGATGTAACTGGTGGCATGAGCGTTTCTCAGGGTGTAAGGGCAGCTGCCGAGGTCTGCACGAGCCCTCGGTGAAAGGCAAGGGACCCTCCCCAGCTAGCGCCCTCTGGACACTCCTCTGGGCTGGGCTTGGGGGAGCCCCGGCTGTGGGAAACGTCCCCAAACCCTTCTGCTCTGTGAAGCGCACCCCCACCCCCGTCCCACGAAAGCTGCCACAAGGTGGTGCTGTGGCGACCACGTGAGCTCCAGGTGTCTCCAGGGCTGGGCAGACCCTGTTCCTGGAATGCCACTCCTGTTAGGGAGAGAGCACCCACAAGGGGAGGCTGGTCACACCCCAGAGTGCCCGCCCCTCCCTGGGGTCCTTGAGACGGCGCTATGGGAGGGGGACTCCAGACTTGCCCCTGCCGTTAACCCACCGCGCAGCCTGGGCCAGTCGGGTAAGCACCCAGCCATGTAATCAAAGGGATAGGTAAAGGGTCAGTAGGACGAAGCCGGGTGTGGGTGGCAGATGGGTTTGGGGCCTTCTCTTGACTCCATCACTTACAAGCTGTGTGACTACGAACAAACCTGAGCTCTCTGAGCCTGTTCTCTTGAAAAACAGAGCCAGTACCAGGTTCCGCGCCAGCTGGCTGTGAGGACTGATGAGATACCACATGCGAGGGCCTGGCATGAAGAAGGCACCGTATCCTTCATTTGGTGCAGACCCTGTGCCTGAGCAGCCTTGGGGGAGCGCGGTGTGTGGGAAAAGGGGAACCTGGGACGAGGGTCTGAGCGGCCTGCAGGGATGGGTGGCTGAAGGATGGGTGTTCAGGGACTGTGTTCAGAAGGGAGATCCCTTCCCATCTGAGACTGCACCTGGTGGGAATGGAGTCTGCCTCGCCACTGTTCTCTCCGTGTTCTGCACGGGCCCTGGCGCGTGGCAGGTCCCCAGCGGAAGTTTGCTGACTGATAGATAAATTAAATACATCCAGTGAAAACGCCACCACTAAAAATTCGAGGCAGAGCCTGCTCCCAGGTCTCTGCTTTCAGCGGGACAGGCAGGGCCCCTGCATTCTGCACCCTGCTCATCTTTCCAGCTTTACTTCCCACAGTTTCCTGGCAGAAACCTTGGCTCAGGTCCCCAACCCTCCCCAGACCATTCACCTTCCTGCCGCTGGAGCTTGGGTACTGCCAGTCCTGGGCCCTCAGGCCTCCTGCCCTCCTCAAAGCATCTCCAGGGTTACCTGCTCTTCAAAGCCTGCCTGAAGCCTTCCCTGCCTTCTAGAAGGAAAGGCTCCCTCCTCTGAACTGCTGTAGCCCTTAATGTCTAGGCCCCTGAGATGCAGCATCTGATCTGGTTAATTACCATTTTAAGGCTGGTATCTTATTTTCTTAACCAGGTTACAGGCTCTCTGAGGGCAGCAAGCCGGTCAGAAGCGGCAGCATAAAAGAAGGGTTAACAGGAAATGGTTCAGAGTCAGACACACCGGGTTAGAATCCCAGGTTTGCTAACTGCTGGCTGTGCGCCTTTGGAGAAGTCACCTAACCGCCCTGGGCTTCAGGTTCCCCATCTTTAAAAATGCAGCACCTGTTTCCAGGTGTCATAATGCTCGCACCTTCCAAGGTGACTGGGAAGAAGGTAGATTCTGTTCCGACCTGGCACACAGTAGGTCCTCGGTATACACCAGCCCCCTCCCTGTCCTTGGAACAGTGGTTTCTTATTTTAGAGATGAGCAGGTGTTCTCCAAGCAATTTTTGCAGAGGAAGGTTTTGCAGGACTAACTGCAAAGCACGTTCCCCGTTGTTCGCGGGGCCTGCCATCCAGGCACCACAGTTCCAAAAAGCATCCTTCTCCAGCAACTGCTAAATCACAAAACGTAAAACCACCCCAGTGAAAATCCAACTTGAGGCTCGTCGCCTAATTAAGTAAGCTCTGCCAAGCACCCAGGTGCGCGCCAGAGGTGAAGAGATAATTATCTATCTGCAGTCTGAATTTCTGAGGTCCCTGCTGCAGCCTTCCGGACACATCTCTGTACCATCAGGCAGGCACCTTATAAACATTAATTCCGACCTCGACATTCTCCTCACAGCTCCAGGCATGGAAGCTCCAGCCCCGACCTTTCTTGTTAGCCAAAGGCAGAGATACCTGAGGCTCTGAAGGCTAATTAAGTCTGATCCTGAGCACTCCGATCTTAAAAGACGCTCAGACAGAATAAACCAGGTTGAAATCAAAGGTCTTGCTACCTGTGGAGCTGGCACCTTCACATCCTCTCGTGGACAGGAGAAAGATGCTATCAGCTCTTTCTGGTTTTACTTTGATTGCCAGGAGGCTAATAGCTAAATTCACAGCTCAAAGATAGCACTGGGTAATAACATGAACATACAATAATAACAGTAACAAAAACAGTGGCTACCGAATGCCTGTTACGCACCAGCCATTCTGCTAGGTGCTTTAAATCTACTGCTCCACTTAATCCTTTTAATTATCCTAAGATCTTCTTAGTGTTACTAGACCCATTTCTCAGGCGAGGAGACTGAGGCGTGGAGACTACTTGATGTCTGTTTGCGGCAGGTCAGTGGTGGAGCTGGAACTGAGAGCAGGCCTGGCTGCAGGGTGCGAGCACCCTCCGCTCCAGGCTGCGCTTCCTTACACTGGATCTCCCCAAAAGGCTCACGGCGTCTGTTCCCATGTATGTTTTTTCTAGCCTTGGTGTTTTATGTTTATCCGTCAGTTGTTGCTTTAGTGGCCGTATTTCCTAAAGTGTCCTGAAAATCCTTTGAGGAAGGATGATGGGGCTTTGCACAAATACGTAAATGGATGTCTCAGTAAATGAACGAACAAAAGACGGAAGAAATACAGAACGAATGATGAAGATCTTGCTAGAGACCTGAAAGGTCAGAGTTCACACAGGGACATCGCATGCTGGGGTGGCAGAGACAGGGGCCCCAAAACTCAGACTGTCATTAAAGCACAGAGTCTGGGCTACGCACTGACCCACAGGCAGGAGCATTTTTATCTTTGGCTCTGCAAAACAGACTTGGCAATTTTCTCAACGATAACGGTTTTGACAACACTGGCTACACAGGCTGGATGATCATGGAAATCTTAAATACAAGGAGAAAAACCAGTTTCCATTACAGAATGCTACAAACTGAGATGATTAAGTTAATGAGACTCTGGGGTGTCTTTTTCCCCAGTTGGAATCCCCCCAACCTCAGAGGATGCTCTTTCACTCTAGATGGTCTGGATTCTTCTGTGCACCGAGACTCGTGCAAGGGACCTGTTTATGCAAAATTCTGAGTGACAGAGGGACTCCGAGGGAAGCAAACTGAGAACAGTCCCTAGAGGGGGCATCTCTGGTACTGGGATGGCCATCCGGGCTCACTGTGGCCAGGAAAAGATATATTCCTGGAGACCGTTCCCTCCATATACCTGTGCTCGCCACACACACGGAGGCAGAGAATCTGTCTCCCTGGAGCTTGGGCAGAGAGTGTGGCCATTATTGGGAGACCTCAAGCAAGCAGCGTTCAGTTTGCAACACTATCTTTTGTGAGTTTGCTTAATGGGGCCCTTCTCAGCTCTGGGTGCAAAATGGCTAAAATCATGTTTCAGCAAAGTCCAGGACCAGGCCTGGGGACACGCTGGCCGCCCAGGTACTGTGGCCCCAAACCTCTGTCTGGGGTGCCAGAGGCCTCCCTGGACAACAGCTCTTATCACACATTCAAGCAACACCAATAGCCTTAATAGACTTTTTGGGCAGGGCCTGATATCCCACAATCTACAAGGTATTGACTCTCAGATCAAATTGATCAGTTCCTAAATTCCTAACTTACTACCCCTGGCAGAGTAGTGAGTTTCCTGTCACTAGAAGCAATTAAGCAGAGGCTAGTAGACACCTTTGATAGATGATGTCAAGGGGATCCTGTATAGGGTGGAGGTTTGAACCTGATGATTTCAAGAATCCCTTGGGGGCCTAAATCTAGGAGTCCACAATCTCAGGTTCATGGGCTGAAAGAATGAAATGGGGCCCACTGTACTGACCCCAAGAAGAGGTTCTCGCAGTACCCTCTGGATCATCAAATTATGATTAAAGTGTAAGGATCTCAGCCAGCAACTGAGCATGTACCGTGTGCCAGGCTCGGTGCTTATATGTGCGGTTTTATTCATCCTTACAAAGTGGGGATCATTTGATTTATTGCTAATGAGCAAGGCTTGAGGAGCTCATGTAACTTGGACAGTGTCATATTATTCCCATGATCTTAACCCTGTGGTATGGAAAATCGTGGCCTTCCCAGTAATTATTAGCAGGTTTTTCATCTATTCAACTCCTCATTCTGACATACTTTATAGTTAGGGGCAGGAAGTATGTCTACACATGGCTAGAACAGGGGGCAGGAAAGACAGGCAAGGGAGATCAAGTCCTGGAATAACGAACCCCTGTGCACTGTGGTACAAAGGGTTCCCTGGCTCCAGGGCAGTGCTCCTGGTCCAGAGGTGGCCAGATGTGTGGCCCTGGAGCAAGGGGACCTGGGTTCCATACCCAGTGTCAGCTACAGCAACAGTGGAATTCTCCGCCCCTCTTCCTGTCCTCGCTGCCCACCTTCTTCCCAGGCCTCCCATGCTGCCCCTAAGGGAAGGGGGTGCTGGTCTGATTAGTCAAGTGCAAGGACACTGACGGGCCACAGGTACTAGTGGGCAGGTCCCTGCACATGAGGATGCCAGACTGCAGACTCCGCTCCCTCCCCTGAGCTAGACAAGTCCTTTGGGGCAGGCAGGGCCACCTCCTCTCTCCCTGGCCCTATACCAGTTGAGTGTCCCTTATCTAAAATACTGTTTTGGATGTTGGGGTTCTTCAGATTTTGGAATATTTGTATTATATTTATTGGTTGGACATTCCAAATCTGAAAATCTGAAATGCTCCAGTAAGCATTTCCTTTGAGTGTCATGTTGGTACTCAAAAAGTTTTAGATTTTGGAAGATTTTGAATTTTGGTTTTGGATTTGGGATGCTTTAACCTGTATTTATTCAACCCATGTTGGGGACAGACCCCCTTTCCCTTGACTCCCTCCTTCCATGCCCCTGGCTGGGACATCACATGTCCCCAGACCAGGACTGGAGCTTATGGGTGGCTGAGCCTGGGGCATGGTCAGCACAGCTTCTTCCCTGGGGGTTCCCAGGTCCCAGCCTAGGTGGCATTGAAGCGGCAGGTACCAGAGTCTGTGCCATCTCTCCTGGGAAATCTGTAGGAAGAAGGGCTGATTTCCAGGACTAGGATTCGGGCATTCCTGGGTTCCCCCAGCCACAACAGCGTCACACTTTCAACAGAGCACCGAGTGCCACTGCCTTTCGGAGCATGTACTCCCTGGGTCTCCTTTTCCTTGCCTGAAACATGAAGGTGTTGGACGAGCTGATTTCTGGGGGCTCTTCCAGCTCTGACGGGGGCCCCGGAAGCTAAGTGGAAGCATCTAGTAGGCAGTGGCGGCTGGGGACCAATCTGTGAGAGGAGGGTGAAGCTGGTCAGCAGGGGACTACGCCCTGTGAGTTGACAGTGGAGCCGGGGCCAGGCCCCAGGGGTGAAGCCAGAGCAAGCCTGAAAATTTTTGCCTTCTTTACACAGCTGAGACAACCCACACGCAGGGTGTGATCAAATGTGTTTTAGCAGGTGGTGACTGCTAAGGTCAAGGGTGTTTGCATGCCCTAGAGGAAGCAAATGCCTTTCAACGACAGTCGCAGGCCAAGCCTCTTGGGAAGACCCCAAGGGCTGGAAGGCCTTTATTTAGATTAAAGCAGAGATTAACGAGCCCCACATTCTGCTGACTCACTCCTCCCCTGAGAGCTGCCAGTCCAGTCTGAAGACATTATTGTTGCATTAGTGAGCTCAGAGGCAGTGAGGACTACAGCTTCGGAAAAATCCATTTGGCTAAACGAACAGAGAGAGGGAGAAAGGGACGCTTATTTATTGAGCCCTGTGTTGTCACATCTGCCTCACTGAAAGGCCAGCTTTGGGGTCAGAGAGGCTGGAGAGTCCCTGGCCCACTACATATAAATTATTGCACCCATCCTGGGTGCAGGTGACAGAAAAGGACATAAGCCCTGCCCCCAACCTCCTCGTAGGCAGAATAGGAAAATCAATATCTGCACCTCAGGGTTGGTGTATATTAAACTAGAGAAAATAGGCAAAGCCCTTTAGCATGACCCCTGGCACATAGTAAGTGTTCAATAAATGGCACTTATTAAATCCCAGGATAACCCCTAGAGGTGTCAATATCCTGATTTTACTAATTAGCTGGAAGGTCAGAGAGGTGGAGACACTTGCCCAAGGGCACCCAGACAGTAACTAGTGGGGTCTGGATTTGAACTTTGGTTTCTAGACTCTAAGCCCAGAGCTCCTTTCATGTCCTCCACCGGCTGCCACGATCCCCTGCATCTTGAAGGCACCAGGAAAAGTGATGACACTGAGTCTGCTTACGGACGGCGAAGGGATGGGGGAGCCAGGACTGAATTAACGGACCCTGGTGCCCAGAGTGAGGCAGGTCCTGGGGTCTAACGTGCTGAGCGAACACACCCATGGCCCGGCTGCCTCAGCTCAGAATGTCTTGCCAACTGCAGGGACCGCGCCATGGGGCAGAGACAATATGTAATACATTTAATTCATTTCCTTCAAAGCCTTTTGCAACGAAGGGGAGAATTAATGCATAAATAAACTAACGCAGCAATTGATTTCTTGGTTCATATGGCCGTTTCTTGGCTCAGCCAGCTACCATGAGTCAGTTCGAATTGAATTCACTTTCCAATGACTTAATTTTTGAAAATTTTCTAAAGCAAATACTTAGAAAAGATGACCAATCCCTTGTGATCTGGGGCCCAGAGTCTCTTGGCGAGTGCTCAGATGGTGGCTCTTCCTGGGAGCAGGCACCGCCGCCCCCTGGGCCCCTGCCACCTGCTGGGGCCAGAAATACTCTTGGGCAGAAGATCAGTCACTGCCAAAGCAAATTCATGGCCTTGGCTGGGAGATGGACCATGGCCGGAGGGGAACCGTTCATTTCTGGGAATTCTGACCATGTTCATTTCCTGTCCAAAGGCACAACCAGCTGGCAGGTGCACGTTCTGTCTTTGTTTCAAGTGGGCAGGGTCACTACCCGGCTGTGCGTGTGCTGGCTGATCGTGCCTGGGGGCAGTCTGGAACCGGGCGGCCTAAGCACAGCTCAGCCACTGGGAGGTTTGGGCAGTGGCTTAGCCAGCTGGCTCAGGCGTCGGGGACAAGATAGCTCAAGCACTTCCCCACCCAAAGGCCTCGGGCACTGTCCTCTGCAGGCAGCACTCACTGCAAACTTCATGGCTGCCTTCATGTCCTTCTTGAATGAATCAGCTCCCAATGTGTACTGGGCAACTCCTACATGCCAAGGCCTGAGCCAGGAGCTGGTGATATGGAGGTGACAAAACAGACAGTGCCTGATGCCGACCACGAGTTAGCAGGGGAGAGAGGCGTGTGAGCAGATGCGTCGTAACATGACACGGTCAGTTCAGAAACAAAGATGGGCAAAGCGCTGAGGGAGGGGACAGGGAGGTGGCCGAGTGGAACAAAGCAGGTGCCCAGAGACGGCACTGGGTATACAGCCCAACTCTGCTACCTCCCAGCTCTGACTCTGGGCAAATCCTTTGCCTCTCTGAGCCTCAGTCTCCTTGTCTGCAATTCTGTAAAATGGGCAGGACAGTACCCCCAGAGGATGCTGTGAGGATCGGAGTTGATCAAACTGTTGCCATTTGGCATCAGCGTGTACAGCCCACCCCAGTGTGACAAATGCCAACAACAAAAAACAAACCCACGCTTTGCTGCCTGAGATAATGCAAAAATAACAGGTCACCTTGTCCAGTCTGGTTCCTGAAATAAATGAACATTTCCCACAGGCTGCTGACTCCCTAATGGGAACTCTGTCCCTGGTGTTTGGAACGCTGATGTCTGAAGACACTGCACGCCCCGCGTGGCTTCAATTACCGCATGAGAAAATGGCCGGTTCTCCATCAAGAGCAAACTAATGACACCTTGGTACCTTGGTAATCTGAGTGTGTGTGTTTCCCCCTTAAGCACCGTGTGTGTGTGGGGGTGTGTAATTTGACAAGCCAGTTTTCTGAAGTCTGACTAGATAATACCTTTTTGCAAGAAGCAACTTTCTAAATGCTTCTGAGTCCGAGTCCTCCTTCCGTGTGGAATAGGGAGGAAGGGATTTGGGGTCACAGTTCAGGAGCCTGCCCTGAACCCCCAGGTTTTCTTTTTATGTCCAGGGGAGCTCGGGGTGTGGCTAAAGGAAGGACAGTTTATGAAAATCTCAGGGACTCGCACCCCAAAATCCTAATGGGCCTACCTAGGCAAACCCCTCTGCCTGACACGGAGCCTCCACTTCCCTAGCTGTAAAATGGAGACAATGATCCTGACCTGGGGGTGCTGCAAGGCTTAGAGATCAAGTCATGAATGAGAACACGGGTCAGCTACTGTGGATCCAAACTCCAGCCTCATCATACTAGTCCTATAACCACGGGCTACTTGCTTCACCTCCGTAAGCCTCGGTTTCCTCCTCTGTAAAATGGGGATAATTAAAACCTCAGAGGACTATTGCAAGGACTAAATAAGGCACGTAAAATGTTTCACTGTGCCTGGCACATAGTAAGTGCCCAATAATTGTTAGCTGGGAAGAAGATGACAATGATGATGATAACCAATCATGAAGCAGGCAGCAGGAATCTTAGCAAACACCAGTTAGAACCTGGGCCTGTTTCTGTCTAAAGAGAAGATCCCTCAGCTACACAAAGCACTCATAATACCCACTCAGAAGGCAAGCGGTTTCCCACCGGAAATCAGTCCTTCTCACTCAGCCTGGGCACACCTGAACAGGTGGCAAAGCTGCTCCGACAATGTGAATAACAGCTGGAGAAAGCCCGTCAGACGCCCACAGATCTACAGGATGACCCAAGGCAGAGCTGTGTCCAGCCCCGCTGGGTTTCTGCAAACCACCTGCCTGGAGCAGAGGAGCTGGGGGCCTTGCTGAGCACGTGACTCTGTGTCCCGGGGGGCCGGCTTCTGTGACTCCTATTTCCTAAGCCAAGCGCTCTCGGGTTTGCAGTGGTAGAGATGACGGTCTCCGCGTTAGGGCAGGATGAGGAGACAAAGGGATGTCAGCCCCACCTGGGCAGCTGCCCTAGAACCCGGAATGGAAGAGCAGCAAGAGCTCCCTTTCCCAAGCACCTACTATGCGCCAGGTGCTCTGTCGGATAATTCACATGTGTCACTGCCGACCCTGACGCCACTCTGCAAGGCCCCAACCTGTGTCTCCGGAAGGGCAGTTTATCTCAAGAGACTGTGAGCTCCGAGAGGAAAGGAGCCGTATGTATTAGCTGTCAGCTCGCCAGCGCCTAGCACGGTGCCTCGCACACAGCTTACTGTGAGCCGATGGTGTGGATTTGATGCAGAATGGTTCTCTGTTTAGAAGTCTGATCTGGGATACAGCTCTGAATGAGAACGTCCAACCAGGAGGGACCAGCATAAAATGATATGATAAAAATAGGCACTCTGGAGTCGGAAGAAGTTATGTCAAAATCCTAGTTCTAGGGCAAACTGCTCCACCTTTCTCTGAATCTTACTGTTCTCATCTGAGAAATGGGTAGAAGTACCTGCTCAAGGGTTTGTTGTGAGGGTTGAAGAGAATGTGTGTAAGATTCTGCGCAAAACCCAGGCAGGCAGCTGGACCTTCATAGCCATCAGCCATTGCTGCTATTACTATTATTATTGTTATAGTTATTCCCATTTGTGGGTAGCTCTCTGTTCTCAAGGCATTTTTTGCCAGGTCATCTCCTCTGATTCTCCAGGCACTGGGTACAGTCTGGGGCCAAAGGAGCCCAGGGCTTTGGCCAGACTGCCTGGGCTCTGCTCGCTGCCAGACTGAACCAGGCTCTGCACTGGCCTCCCTTGTTCCTTAGGCGAGTGACATGCTGAGTGCCGTCCCACCTCTGTCTGCTTGGAGGCCCCTGGGTACCACCCATCACTGGGTGCTCACCCCAGCACCCCCAGAGCCTGCTTCATTCTGACTTTCCATCACGGAGTACTTCTACTTTCTGAGTTTAACGTGAGGCAGAGGAGGGGAAGAGGCGAATGTTTCAACTTTTCAGATGAAGACACTGAGATTCAGTGAGGACAGTTTCTTGGCTGAGGTCTTGGCTGAGAATTAATTACAGAGGCCAGAATACAACTGAGGGCTTCTGGCTGCTAATTGCATGTGAAGTTCTAGTTTGTGTTCAGGAAATGGAAGCTGCTACTTGGTGTCATTTTGTATGGAACCATGAGATCCCTGCAGTGGATATAAGAATAAGACGTGTGTGGTGGTCACTGGGGCTGTTTACCAAATGGTTCCAGCTCTCTGCCTTCTGAGCACATGGTAGGAAGATGTTTACAGGCCCCTCCTTGCTGTTAAAAATGTCTCTGTGCCTTGGTTTGGCCAATGACACATGCATGAAAGTGACATGTGTTACTTCTAGGTGAAGGCATTTAAGAGCCAGTGCATAACTCACCACATCCTCTGACCCCCACTGAGGACCACATGTTGACAAGGAGCTCCCTCAACCTGGGTGTCTCAGTGACTCCAAAGATCAGTGCCTACTGATCCCTGCCAACTCAGGCAGCACGAGTGAGAAGTGAACCTTTGCTGTGTTAACACCTCTGCAACGTTGGGGATATTTGTTACTGCAGCATAACCTAGTCTTTCCTGACTGATACACTGTGAACGCTGGTAACATTGGACTTCAAGGTCAGTTTACTCATGGGGCATGCACTCTCTGTTGGCTTTATCCCAGGTATAGGAGGCACAGAGGTCAGTCAGGCACAATCTGTGCTCTCAAGGGGCTTGTGGCCTTGACGCCCATTTGAAAGGAAGCCAACTGCACAGAGCTTGAGGGAAGGGCTGGCCAGGCTGTGAAGGGAACCTTGGGAATGGTGCAGATGCCCAGGGCAGCCACCCCTGTTGTTTACAGCATCAGCCAAAAAGGGAGACGAAGCTGGGAAGACAGTTTATTCTACAGGCAGCTTCTGTTAGGGAGAGGAAAGGAGGGAGGAACTGTGTTCAGGGGGAGGGGAGGGGAGGCTGGCTGAAGAACTGTGTGCTCTGGGTGACTCTGGGAATTAGTGCTCCGTTTCATTACTGCCTCTCAAGGGACTCCAGGAGACAATTAGTGGATTCAAATGCATTAGAGTCATTTCTTTTTTACATCCCCAAACTCAGATAATGTCAGCTTTCCTGCAATTAGGAGAGGGTCCACTGAGTGTGCAGATTAATTGAGTGTTAAACAAGTGTGGCTGCCTGAACCCAGACAGCTGAGCTGGAAGGAACTGGATGTGAGCAGCAGCCCCGGGCAAAGGGTGAAACTTTCACTGAAGATCACAGCCAGCCGGAGACTCGGGCATGCCCGTCAGTAACCCACGGCAAGGCCTTGGCAGAGAGGATGCCGGGGAAGAGGGCAGGAGGTGGCGTGGCCATAGGAAGGAATAGAAACTGCAGCTTCTGACCTTGCGGGAGGCTACTTTTTCCTGGACTAGGTTCAGGGTTCATGCCATCTATGGGGGAAGGTGGTTGCTGTAATAGCGCATGCCTCTCCCATTTATTAACAGCTCCTGGCATATAAGCACTGAGTATCCCCAGGCTCTCGCTGTAGGCCAGCATTCACACGCGCTATGGCACATAATGCAATCCTACTAACGACCTCCGTGTAGATATTTAGTGCTATACTGTACGCCATGTTTCACACAAGCCAACTGAAGTTGAAAGAGGTGAGGTGGCTGGTGTTGTGGTGGGTTTGGGACTCAAACCAGCAGCCCTGACTCCAGAGCTCATACACTTGCAGCAACTAAGCTGGCAGCTTCATAGCAGGGAAGGGCCATGTGGCCCATCATCTGTGACCACAGAGGCCCGCACTTGGCTGCATCCCATGGGCTCTTGGGATTCAAGACCTCTCCGTTCCCCTCTGCAGGTGGGTGGTGTTTTGTTCCAGCTTCCCATGCCTATGAACTGTCAGGAGTTCCTCTGTGTACCCTCTGGAAAGAACTCTAGCGTCAGGGCAATCTCCCTTCCACCCGGAGTTGCTGCACAGGCCGGTGGGGTGCAGGGGGTTAAGCTCATCATGGCCGTGCGCCCACCTGTGTGGGAGGACAGGGGCCGGCCACATGTCCACGGGCGTGTGCACAGCTGCTGCTCACATTTGTAATAAGCCACCACCAGGGGCAGGGCAGAGAATTACCAGAGTCCTCTCTCACTTCCTATTTAAATGATGAGATGGGGACGGGGTGTTATGCAATAGCGGGGACACCATGAGGCCGACTGAGAATAGAGACTGTGTGAAGAGTCTCCTGGCCCCAAGTTCTTCCTTCTGAAGGTGCCCGGAGGGGGAGAAGCCAGCCGCACTCTGACCACTGCGTTTCTATTCACCTCAGAGTCAGGGTCCTATCAAATTCATGTTATCTGGAAAGCTTCTGATCCTAATCTACTTTTTTAAAAATGTAGGAGGTTTTCTAAATAAAACATTGCCAACCTATGGTGCCCATGTTAAAAGGACTCCCTCCTACCCGCAAACCTTGTCACCATCCGTGGCAAGCACGCACGGCACACGCATCTCCCCAGCACACAGAGCTGAACACGACGTGCTCCTCCCTGCAGGGAGCTTCAAGCTAGTGGGGGAGACGGACACACAGACCACTGCCACTGACTCACGGTGGAATTCACTCGCTTACTTGGTTCACGGGTCCTGTGTTCACTGAGCACCTAGTAGCGCCAGGCACTGTTTTTGGCTCATAAGGCTACAAGAAGGAGAAGCACGGCCTCTGCCCACCCTTGCCCTGTCTGCTGCAGCTCCTGGCAAGGGCTGTGCACCAGAATTGCTTGGGGAGCTATTTCCGAAGTAGGGGGTGCCTGACCCCTTCCATGTAGGGCCCTGGCATGCATATATATATTTATATATACAGGTATACATATATGTGTATATATATATGTATTTGGGGGAAAGGACCGCCGGGGGTTCTGATGTGTACTCCTAGGTAACTGTTACTAGTGGGCTGGACAAACAGATGAGGAAACAAGCAGGTGTAACAGGTGGACAGATCCATGCTGAGAAAGATGTCCAGGAAAGAACGAAGGGTGACCGAGGGAGGCAGCCTAGCGTGGGGGTGAAGACACACAGTCCCAGCCAGACGGCCTGCTCTGCCACCTGCGAGCCATGCAATTTGGGCAAACTGCCCAAGCTCTGCGTTTCGGTTTCTTCCTCTGTAAAATAGGCGTGACCATAGTACCCAGAGCACTGGAAGGGTTATGTGAGACAGCATAAGGGACAAGCTTAGAACAGTGGCTGGTGCGTGAAACACAGAGCGTGCCGTGTAAGTGTGTGCTACTGCAATTACTGCTACTATTATTATTGTTATTATTGGAGGGGAAGCTTCCCGACACAGCGAGACCTGAAAAATGAGTAGGAGGTGGAAAAGGACCAAGGGAGGACACAGTCTGTCTGGAAACAGCTTGGTCCACTGGAGCCCAGCGTGGCAGATGGACAGAGGTGGGAGAAGATGCTGGAAGGCAGATCATGAGTGGGGCCTGTGAGTCATGCTGAGACGTCTGCACTGGATCTAAAGCATGGCAGGGGTGTTGGGGCCTCGGGGCCTGCTGCACTGCTGCTGCCTGCGTGTGCATGCAACGTGCGCGTGCACGTGGGGCTGAACTGCAGGCTGCGTAGCGCTGATCCCTCCAGCTCCTCCTTGGCAGGATCCACTCGGCCACTCATTCCCTCCTCGGTTTAGAGACCTCAGCCTTTTCCCCAGGGTTGAACCAGTCGGCTTCAACTCTCTAGCCCAGCGCTGTGCCAGGCTCCTGCCCTACCCCGTCACTGTTTCCCACCACCCTACCCGGGGGGCCTCCTACACAGGCTACAGAAACACCAGATGTCTCAGCCGGGTGTGGTGGCGTGCACCTGTGGTCCCAGCTATTTGGGAGGCTGAGGCAGGAGGATCTCTTGAGCCCAGCTGAGGAGTTGGAAGCTGCAGTGAGCTATGATGACGCCACTGTACTCTAGTCCAGGTGACATAGCAAGACTCGGTCTAAAAAATAAAAAAAAAAAAAAAAGGCTGGGCATGGTGGCTCACGCCTGTAATCCTAACACTCTGGGAGGCCGAGGTAGGAGGATCGCTCAAGGTCAGGAGTTCAAAACCAGCCTGAGCAAGAGCGAGACCCTGTCTCTACTAAAAATAGAAAGAGATCAATTGGACAACTAAAAATATATAGAAAAAATTAGCTGGGCATGGTGGCGCATGCCTGTAGTCCCAGGGAGGCTGAGGCAGAAGGATCGCTTGAGCCCAGGAGTTTGAGGTTGCTGTGAGCTAGGCTGACATCATGGCACTCTAGCCTGGGAAACAGAGTGAGAGTCTGTCTCAAAAAAAAAAAAAAAAAAAAAAAAAAAAGGCCGGGCACGGTGGCTCACGCCTATAATCCTAGCACTCTGGGAGGCTGAGGCAGGTGGATTGCTCAAGGTCAGGAGTTTCAGGCCAGCCTGAGCGAGAGCGAGACCCCGTCTCTACTGATAATAGAAAGAAATTAATTGGCCAACGAAATATATATAGAAAAAATTAGCCGGGCATGGTGGCACATGCCTGTAGTCCCAGCTACTTGAGAGGCTGAGGCAGAAGGATTGCTTCAGCCCAGGAGTTTGATGTTGCTGTGAGCTAGGCTGACACCATGGCACTCTAGTC
>CAUYRT010029490.1:0-11729 GCA_963574885.1 Lepilemur ruficaudatus
TTAGCTGGACAACTAAAAATATATATAGAAAAAAATTAGCCGGGCATGGTGGTGCATGCCTGTAGTCCCAGCTACTCGGGAGGCTGAGGCAGAAGGATCGCTTGAGCCCAGGAGTTTGAGGTTGCTGTGAGCTAGGCTGACACCACCGCACTCTAGCCCAGGCAACAGAGTGAGACTCTGTCTCAAAAAAAAAAAAAAAGAACCATCATTCATCCTGGTATTTAGAGAACAAAATAAAGAAAAAGAAAACTTAATATTGCACTAAGTCATTTAGGGATATAATTAGCCAATTGGCCACTATACCAACCTTGTTTTAGAATTCAACTTTGTGCAGATATTTATACCACCTAAATAATTATAATTTAATTTAGTTTGATAGAGCCTTTAAGTAAATAAGATCTGTTCTGATTATAAATTCAGACGTATAATTAAATTTGAGATAAAAATATTCTCTAAAGAACATCCCCATCACATGATGTTTTTTAATTCTTGCTCCATCACTCAGAAATCTATCTTCAGAAGGTTCTTACTTTTAAAAGTACCTAACTGTTTTTACTGATTTCTTTTACATGTTCATTTCTTTTACATTCTCACAACAATGAATCTTGCTTCATCTCAGGAGCTTTTTTTTTTTTTTTGCAATTCACATCATTTTTTCTTTGGTTTTCATTCATTTTTCATCCAACACCCCTTCCCCTAGACACACAATATTGTATATTTTTTTTGGTCCTATTTGCATTCTTCACCAAATTCTTTACCTTTTTTGCATGTGAGCTTTCAGCAAATACCTACATTAAGCATCGTAATATGGTGGGTGGGGGAAGGGCACATATAACTCTCACAAAATTAAAGAGGGGGATTGTTCACCCAAGAGCTACATGCTTGAGAAAGCAAAAATACAATTTTTTCAAAGTCTATTCAGTGTTTTCAGTCACTCGCTCATTTAAAGTATTCTAATGTTATAGTAACATAATGATTCTTGGTGTGTGATGACTCCTTTATAAACTGCTCTCAGAATTTTCAGAGAACAATTGTGTTGTGTGTCTACTATGGTGTGATGAAGAATTCAGACACCATTATTCTGGATGATTACAAACCTCTCATTTTTTGCTCGAAGATACTATCTTCAGAAATTCAGTTTTCTTGCCCAGACACAGGCCATGATTTCTTAACACTATTCACAGTTATTATTTTTTTTCTCATCTTTTCATCTACTCAAATACCCATGTGTGACTAAAAAAATCTCACATACAGGTCTAGTATTTTCCCTAAACGTTATACTTCCATATTAATCCCAACTCAACTGGTATTGCATTTTATACTTTCTAAGATGCATATACATATAAGATGTCCTCTGATCCTCAAAAGGTCCCAAGGTTATTGGGAAAGAACAGGTATTATTGCCATTATGTATGCAAGAAAATTTAGGCTTATTGCCCAGGTGTTAAAACTAGGATTCCATCTTGAGTTATCTTCAAGACAAATGCTTAAACTGATACAGTGTCTCTTAATATTCCTCATGTCTGTGATGACAATACCGCAACTAGGAGTTCACATACAAAACTTGAGCTTTTTGTTCACAGGCATTAAGCTCTCAAGCCACAGGACTCTCTACTCCACACAACTTCACAGAGCGCAATGACCCAGCTTAATTCAGCAAATTCTAAAACTAAAAGGAGACCTGAAGCTTATAGATATTGTTTTGGTTTTTCCTAATCTTGGATGTTGCCCAATTTTCAACAACAGCCAACTGGCATTCTTTATGAATGGAATCGAGTGCATGGGTTCATCTAAATGGTAACCTTGCAAGTTTTCTCTAGAAAGGTTTAATCATAACTGAAGCTGTGTGCATATAGCTATTTTTTAAATGTTGAATGGCCAAAGTGTTGATTTATCATGGGAAAAGGTATGCGGTGCCTTGAAGTGGGTGTGTGGGTTTCCTTGGTTATTTGATTGATTCATTAATTTCTTTTTTTACTCATTTACTTATTTTTGCCTAAACAGCTCCTCTGAGTTAATACATGCTGTAATCTGAGTTAATACATGCTGAATGCCCACATTCTGTTAGCCCATGGGGTTACAGGAAGGGTGGGCACTGGTCTGGAACCTACAAGTGTCAAGTGAGGTGACTGAATCATATGGGAAGGGGAGTGTCAATTAGAAGTAGTGATCCATGGAGTGGCACAGACAGGCAGCTGGGGACTCGGGGGCAAAGCAAGAGAGAGGCCTGAGCATTCATCCAGAGAGTGGAGAGAACAGGATGGCAGGGGTTTGACCGCCATAAGTAAAAGCTCGTTCCTCCTTGAGTTTTGCAGATCTGCTAGTCTGAAAGTGATGATCTGCCTGCTGCACCCATCATTCCAACTGAGCCCAATTCTGATGGATCTAATCTCAGGCTATGAAGCTTCAGCATTTAACACAAGCTGCTGCTCTGTTTGGAATGCCCTCTTCCACCTAATTCCTCTCATCCTTCCAGACCTGGAAGAGTTTGAGTTTTTCTGACAAGTCTTCCCTGAACAGTCGTCTCCTGTCCCATCACCACCTTAACTTACTAGAGTTCAGCTTTCCTCCTTCCCATGCTACCCTAGCACACGCATCCCCTTTGGATGGTTTACTCATCTGTCACTAAGCTGAGTGAGATCTCTTTGAAGCAGGGGTAAGATCTTTCAGCTCCCTTTACCTAGCTTGCAAAGAGTAAATAGATGCTCAAAAAATGTGTTGTCTAAAATGCTAATGTTTAAAAATCCCTCAATACAACCTTTACAATGTTGCACATAAATATTGCTAAGGCAACACAATGACAAATGTAAATTTAAAGAATACCTTTTACAAACCTGATATTGCCTAAGTGTATTATTTCGATGTTTAAATTTTTCTGTATATATCCCCATATGTATTTATTTGGTAATGTGTCTCTGTGTGTGTGCATATGTCTGTATATGTGTGTATGTGTGTATACTGTTATGCATCTCATAAGGACAGAGATTATGTTCTAATAAATGCCTCCCTGGGCGATTTCATCATTCTGTAAACATCATAGAGTACTTACACAAACCTAGATGGTATAGTCTATTACACACCTACCCAATATAGTATTGCTTAGTGCTCTTAGGCTAAAAACATGTACAGCATGTTATTTTCCTAAATACTATAGGCAACTGTAACACAGGGTTAAGTATTTGTGTATCTAAACATAGAAGAGGTACAGTAAAAAATATGGTATTATAATCTTATGGGACCACCCTGTACATGCAGTCCATTGTTGACTGAAACTTTGTTATGCAGCATGTAACTCTACCTGTGCAAGTTTTTTAGCAGAAATATGTGCTAAATATAATTTATAAAGTATTTTAGGAGATCATAAAAAATGGATAAACGTTTTTAAAACTAGTATAAGTCTATACTCAAGTTTATATTCAAATCATTTTCAATGAGGATTAGCAAAGCCGAGGACGTTATCCTCAGAGTCTTTTAAGTGCTTTGAGGAACAGTGATTTCCATCCTGCCAGTAACAAAAGACAAATGGAAATAACCTCGGATGAACCTTCAGCAAACTTTTATAATGTGAAGATTAATAACGTAAGTGCAGAATCAGCTTAACAATATAAACCTCTCCCCTCTCTTTAATATGTGTCCTAAGCCACAGTGGCAATTAAAGACAGCTTGCTTTATGGCTGAATAATTCACCATTCATTAATACCAAAGGGAAAGCTTGGATTTAAAGTGATCATTTCCATCAATAGGTACAAAAATATAGTTAGAACAAACAAGATCTAATATTCGATAGCACAAAAGGGTGACTTAGTTAACAATAAGTTATTCTATACTTTAACTGAAACAGAGGAATTGGAATGTTCCTAACACAAAGAAATGATAAGTGCTTGAGGTGATAGAGGAAAAAGAGACCATTTCCCACTAAAAATAAACTTTCCATTGATGCCAATGGACATTGAGAAGTTTTATAACTGAATAACTTGAACACAAACATAAACTATTACTCTTACTCTAAATGCCACAACAGTGACAAGTAGAGTACTCTATTTTACTTAGACATGAAGTACTTGCTAGCCATGTGTCAAACCAGCATTTACTGAGCCCTACGGTGTGGGCTTAGGAGAGGTCTTGTGCAAGCTCTAAACATAGTCACGACTAGGCTCAAATGCTAGTGCTACCTACTATATAATCTGGAGCATTTAAAATACCTGACCTTGGTTCTTTATCTATAAAATGGAGGAAAAGAATAACTACCTCATAAGGCAAAAGAAAAAGTGTATGTACAGCACCAATAAAGGCTGGAAACCAATAGTGGCAGCTATTGTTACAATAATGATAGTCACTTTCCCTAAGTAGGTTATATATTAGTTGAGGCTTAATTAACAAAAGTGATACATGTTTTTCAACTTAGCTTTGAAGTCTTGTTAACAACTAAAACTCAACATATCTAAGACAGAATTAATGGTCTATTCCCCAGAAACAGTTCTCAGACAAGGTTTATTTTTTATTTGTGGTGTTGTAATTTTTTAAAAATTTTCTCTGATGACACCGTCGTTTTTCTTACCACAACTCTCAAATAAAAATGAGACATCATTTATAACAGGATGCTGTCCCGATCTTTGATGAATGGTGAAATGGAAATAAAAAAAAAAAAAGATATAAAAATCCCAAGGGACTATTATGATGGGGAAGTTAGAGAAAACTATAAACATTTAACAAATTTAAAAATAAAAAAATAAATGGAAACTTAAACATGCATTTATTGCAGGGATTCCACAAATGAAGTATTCAGCCAAAGGATTTTGTCTGAATTTATAATCTAGCTACAGATGAACTGCACGCAGGACCACAGTATCATTCGCTACAGCTGAAGCACTCAATAGCAATCACTCCAACTATTTACTTGCTTTGCCAGCCTCTGGGTTCTCACATCTAGGTACTTTCTAGCATTTTAGAGGACTTCACTTTCCTCTAACTGCCTTGGAAATAAACTACATAGATATCTGGGATATGCTTGACCAGGTCCTCACTACTCAACCCTACCACACAGATTTATCAGGGAACATCAGACAAGTCATACAGGAAACCTTACAGCACCCCTTCTCAATGATCTGTTCTTTGTATTTTGTATTGCAATACTCCTCTATTTAGAAACAGAATAACAGTATTTGCCATAATTCTTTTTAAATATTTTGTGAGTCACCAAAAGAATTTTAGTGTCTGTATGTTGGGGGGGGAAGGTTACTATATTAAGAGAATCTAGTTTTCTTAATGTGAGAAGAGCTACTCTATTCATTACATAAGGCAGTAACAATACACATTTTCAATGTCAGTCCTGTGATGTATGGTAAGAGGGACCCTACGGATACAACAAACAAAAATACCTCTGTTAGATCTACTTTTGAAATCATTCACCACCATTAAAAACACTCTTGGTGAAGCAACAGTGGGGAAAATTACTGCTCTTACCGGTCTGTCAGTTTCTATGCTTGGATGGCCAACAAGAAGCAAACTGAGAAATTCAAACGGTAATCAAAACAAATATAATTAAGAAACTCAAAATGTGTTGACATCTCAGAAAATATAAATAATATAGATACACATTACATGTTAAAGTCATCCATAAAAAGCATGTCAGAGGTTACATATTTTTTTTTTCTCTCACACAACTAGAGTTCGAGGCTTCTCCTTAGATAGCATATTCCCTGGAATTCACAATCATGTAACACTCACCTTTTATTCCTGGTATCTTCCAAGGTGCCTGATACGTAGTAGGTGCTCAAAAACAATTGTTGAACTAATTTATCATATATTCACATTAATAATTCCATGACTAAAAAGAAATCCATGCCTAAATTTATCACTTCATCACCATAAGTGTACTGGCACCAAATTTTGTATATTAACTCCCTCCCCTTTATAATATTGCTCAACTAAATTTTATTTCAATAATCTTAACTTTTTTATTGGACTTTTAAAAAATCTTTAGAGAAATAAATAGCTTAATCATAGTCTAATACATAATGTAGGATTTTATAATCTATATTATCAATCTAACTTTCTAACTAGACAACTTAATTATCCAGCTCTCCCCCACTTTCACACTAAAGGCTAGCGTTTAAGTTTCTCCACAAGAAGGTCATACACCATTTCGGCATTATATCACAGTACTGTTCCTTATAAATAATGCACTATAGTAGGGCTGGTCCCATCACTACTATAATGGATGGAATAGGTGTTTATAAACCTATTTATAAACCTACAAACACCTTTTTCTAAATTCAGCAATTTATCACTTAATCTGAACAGAATATATAGCAATATTTTGATCTCTAAAAATCACGTATGCAAAATGAATTAATCTTCCAATTCAAAGGCAGATTGTACAACAGGAAATTTGTTAAATAGAAGATAAAATTGATAGCATAAGGTGGAAGAATAATTGGGATTCTACCACTAGGAAATTAAAGAAAACTCTGTGGTTAATGAGTCAGAGGACAGATTTTTCTCTGAAAAGTTAATAGGAAAATGAACAGAAATCAAACAATAGGCTTTTTACTCATCTTAGTCTCTTTAATTTATATTTAGATTCTATTCGTTTTTATAGATTCGGAACCATTCCCACATTCTTCAAAGAATCTTCTCTATTTATTACTCCCCTCAGGATTTTCACAGCAACTTAGAAATGCAGAATTTTAATAATTCTGCATGCAAACTACCATACAACACACAATTATATCCAACTATGAAACGTCTATTTTGTATTTGCTACTCTTACATCTGCGAGAAATTCAGGTATCATTTGAACTCAGATATCATTTCATTTTTCCTGGATCTCTCATAGAACCTACTACTAGATGCATCATATAGGGGACACTTCACTGCATGACCATCTAAGTTATTGTCCAGAGATCCTTCTGATACTAAATGGGGGCTCTACTATTAACAAAGGGAGATGACCAACCAAACCAGCATGGACTGTTCACTTAGTTCTCAAAATCTTCCATTTCTAAATAGAGTTAATGCACAAATGCTATAAAATACACAAATGTTTAAATGCTTTTATATGTAACTTGGGAGAGCAAATCAACAGGAAAAAACATAGGTGTCATTTGGAGCTTCAGAAAGGAATAAATTATACTCTTATTCCTCAAAGAGATTTAAAAAATGGATGTATATGGGTGTATGTCTGTGTGTACATAGTATAATATATATGTAAAATTCGTAAGTGGCTTTAAACAAGAGCATGAGACTGAAACAGGTCACACAGAAAAGCAAAAAAGAATAAGTGAACAGGAAAGAATGAAATATTGAAATGGAAAAGTTAATGAAGGAACAAAAGAGCTGAGAGCTAGAAAAGCAAACATGATTAATGTATTAAACATTAATGTTGTTAAAATAATAATCCACTTTCATCTGAGTGAATCAAAAGAAGGTAATTTAGTCAAATCTCCACAAAATCAAGTAATGTTAGAAATTGTTACAGCATTTTAACTACAGACTACAAAGAAAATGAATAATAATGAAGACAATATCAGGATTAAAGAATTCTGGTTAATTAAATATTAATTAAAGCAATTTAAAACACCAAACATAATGGACCTCTTTACCAAACACATAATTCAGAAATATATAGGGGATAATTTAATCTTTATTATGATAATTCAAAATAACATATTAATCTGTAGTGTCTAAAGTTTAGATACAAAAATCATTATTTTTTTCAGGAAGCTTCTGAGGATCAACAAATCTCCACCAATGTTTATGAATCTAATCTATCACTAGAGGGGCACAAGATGTTGTCTCAAATACATTCTCATTTATTCTCCAAAATAACCGTGAGAGGTCTGTGATATCTTCATTTTACAGTCGGAAAAACCTAGCGATCAAGGAGTCTTACATGCTCGTGGCCACACATAGCTCTATAGGTCAGACTTCAAAGAGCAAGGATTCTTCCAACCCTATATCGTAGCTATTAGCTTCAACACAATCAGACCAAACTTTTATCACAATTTAAATACGTCAAATTTTAATTAATAGAATGATACAATATTTAATATGAACATTCAAAATTTCAGTTATGTATTTGGAAAAGTCATGCGTAACACATTAAATGTGCTTTAAGAGGTGAAAATACAGAAATAAACTGTACAGATACCACTGTGTTATCTGAACATCAAGTAACTACAGTAAGTAAAGCAGATAGAAGGGAGAAAGTTACTCAGCCATTCAGGCACGTGAAACTCATGAAAACAGACAGCCACTGAAAGACACTTCATGAGAAAACTACAAGCTAAATATCACCAAGTAGCACATCTGGAAATAGATTTTTTTTTTCAGAAAAAAGTATTCTATCAATATTTGAAATTGATCCAAGAAGAAACCAACAATATGTCTTTCCATTATCTGCTAAAATGATGGCATCATTTCGGGCAGAAATGATGTCACTCACTTTAAGAGAAAAATAATTTAATATCCACAATAAGGAAGACCAGTCAATACCCCTTTGTGTTAATAAAGAAATCTTAAAATGTGCAGAGCTATATATAAAATAGGAAGTAGGAGAAAAAACTTGTTTGGAGATTGAGATGCAGTGATATTAATTTTTTAGGTTTTATTGAGGTAAACAGGCATTTGACTCAAAAATAAAGTAAACAAGTCTCACTTTTAAGTAATTTTAAAGCTATGTTTTCTTTAATAATTCACCCAAGGAAATAGATAGATAGATAGATAGATAGTTAGATGATAGATAGATAGATGATACACACACACACACACACACACACACACACACACACACACCTATGGAGAAAGAGAGAGAGACATTCATTCTTTCAAGCTCAACACACTTTAGGTTAGCCTTCTTTAAATTTTCATTCTGTCTTCTCTCCTCCTGCACATAAACACACTTTCTGGCCCTAAAATTATGTGATTCTTGGCCTATATTAAACTGACTGAACGAGCTTACCTATCAAAAGAGAGGCTAGCCGGGGTGCAAAATTACATACCTTTCCTCTAACATCAAAAATGAGCTGAAATGTGAGAAAATATGCATCAACTAAAACTTAATCATCCACACAGATTTCCAGAAAGCTCGCAATGAATATCTGCATTAATAGATAGCATTTTTGTAGAGATACACAATATTGATAATTGAAGTTATTTCCATTTTTTAGAGTTACCTAGGAACGAGTCAACCAATAAACAGAAGAGATTATCTAATGAATAAAACCCAAATAAAGTTAAATTCTGAAGATATTCCCTTTAACCCTTCAACTGTGATGAAGAACGTAACTATGTTGGAAGGAGCTTTATATAATAAAAGGCCCAACTTATCCGAATTAATCTGGCTACATGTTATGTAAACAAGAATCTCCTGGCCTCCGGATCATCATCATTTAAGAGAAGGGACAGACAACAAAACTAGGATAAACAGAGAGATAAGCAAGGAGAGGTGAAGGAGTAACAGGGAAGTTTTGAGATGAGGTGCCGTTTTACGTAGCATTAATAGATGAGCCAGAATGAACCAGTTACAGAAGGCGGCAGGGAGGTGAGCGTAGACAGCAAAGAATGCAAAAGATGAGACTGAGGAGTAGAAGAATAGGCTTTCCACACCGAGCCACAGTCTCAAATTATATCACGCACACAAATCATTTGGGGTTTTCTTAAAAATACGATCTGGGACTAACCCTTAGAGATTCTAATTCATCAGTTCAGACTCCATACTAAGAAATCCACATTTTTAACAAGGACTACAGGTGGCTTCGATATCTGGTCATTCAAGAATTCTACAAAATGCTCCTAGAGATAGCAGGAAGTCACCCAAAGGTTCTTGACAAGTATCAGACATGAGAAAAGGTCAGATCTGCTTGTGACGGATCTCTCTAGAAACCATGTGAAGGATTTATACGAAGAGGGTAAGCCCAGAGATTTGCCAGCAAGGACGCTGATGCAAACCAGGAAAGCAGGACTGAGGGCCCTGACTCAGGTAATGATGGCAAGGACAGAAAGCACATGACATAAGTCCATGGAAATGAAATAGGTGAACAACTCCCACCTCTGTCATTACATTAATATATTGGTGGTGAGACAGACAAGGTGATGGCCAGGCACGTAGGTTAAAGTAAAAGACATCTCATTTTGCACATGCTACACTCACAGGTATACCAGGATAAGGGAAGTCGGACACAGAAATCTGACATTAAGAGCAGCAGGGTGACTGAGGGTGGCAGCAGAGACCACGGACCCCAGCAGTGGAAGCTGTCCTATCCCCTCCTCTTACACTTCGGGTTGCAACCAACAAAAGCCGTTTGTACTGTTAAAAAAAAAAATGAGCAGGATGGGTTGGGTTGAACTAAATGATTTTGGAGTCCTCAAAATAAAGATGAATAACAAGGACCATTATAGTGGATATGCTCATATGAGAAAGCCTCAAACTTAGCTATATAGGATATAAATATAAATGCCATATATAGGATATATCCTATATATATAGGATATTTTATAATCTGACTCCTGACGACTTCTTGAACTTATTTTTAACTTCTACTGCATATCTTGTTAAAGAATATATTTGTGATTTTTATCATAAAATATTTCAAAAAGAGAAGTTCAGACAGGATTACAATAAACAGTATCAACTACCCAGCTTTAATAAATCTTAATATTCTGTCAAATTTGCTTCAGAATTTTTCTAAGAAACTAATCATTGAAGGCACAGTTGAAGACCCTGCATTCCCTTTCACAATTCTGTATATATCCCTCCTTGCCTCCTCAAAGGTAACTTTTACCTTGAATTTGCTATTAATCATTTCGTGTATGTTTTTATATTAACCCTATATGTGTCTATTCACAAACAGTATATCTTATTGCGCTGCATGCTTTCATACTTTACATAAATTCTATCAAACTATAAGGATTACCCACAATTTACTGTTTTTAAATTTAATATTATGTTTTGGAGGTTTATCGATATAAAAAGTAGTTAAAATATTTTAATTGCTGTATAGCACACTGTATAAATTTACCAAGTTTATTCATACAATTTCCTACTGATGGACTGGTGGTTAACAACCCACTGCATTCTGCAGCCCAGCCAAAACAAGCACTTATGGGACCTGAATATTCATGAGCTACACATGTCTAGCTTTGGTTTATTTGATCTCTGTCTGCAATATAGTCCCTAGCATTAGCACATTAGCACTCGGTATTTCTTCCTTTGTTGAGTCCCTGAAAAATTCTTGATCGTATGCAGAGCAAAAAATAGTCACTTGATAATTGTTTATTGGATAATAAAATACATGGTTCCCAAAAATAATTTAGAGAGCAACTATTATGTATCAGTTGTTAGAGTAACATAGTTTCAAATACTTCTTACCTTCATGACATTAATAATGAAGAAAGACAACCACAACAAAAACAACAAAGACAAAAAAGAGTGTGTGTGTATACACTGCATCATATACACACCACACACACACACACACACACACACACGATACAGTGTGCAAAGGGCAGTTACTTAAAGAAACCTTAATTCAGGCCGGGCGCGGTGGCTCACGCCTGTAATCCTAGCACTCTGGGAGACCGAGGCGGGAGGATTGCTCAAGGTCAGGAGTTCAAGACTAGCCTGAGCAAGAGCAAGACCCCATCTCTACTAAAAAAAAAACAGAAAGAAATTAATTGGCCAACTAAAAATATACAGAAAAAATTAGCCGGGCATGGTGGTGCATGCC